>JANHGB010049983.1:8967-25277 GCA_026283785.1 Coracopsis vasa | reverse complement strand
GGCTCCAGAGCAGAGCTGCTCCAGCCCTCACAGCATCTCTGTGGCCTCCTCTGGACTTGCTCCAACAGCTCCACATCACTCTTTTTAGTCTAAAGTCACCTCCATCTAGGACTCTGCTTGGTCTCCATAATTCCTAGCCATGCTCTAAGTATCCAGAGGGACTGTAGTGATAGGACAAGGGGTGATGGGTTCAAACTGAAACAAGGGAAGTTCAGGTTAGATATAAGGAAGGAGTTCTTTACTGTGAGGGCGGTGAAACCCTGGCACAGGCTGCCCAAAGAAGTTGTAAATGCTCCATCCCCAGCCAGGTTGGACAGATCCTTGGATGACACGGTCCAGTGGAAGGTGTCCCTGTCCATGCCAGGTGGTTGGAGCTGGATGGTCTTAAGGTCCTTCCCAACCCAAACCATTCTATGATTCTATGATCTCCAGGTTGGGGGCACTATTCTGGTAACTGGGCAGGTGGCTTCTCTATAAACCACAAAGTTCTCTCTGATCTTTCATTTTCAGTTCTGCTGTCAATTACTCTTGTTGTTATTTTGTTGGAGCTCCTGTAGCTTTTTATGCAAACAGGATGTTAGGAATTCAGCTGCCTCCACTTTGTTTCTTGTTTTGTAGGTCCTCAATAAAATGGGAGAGATAAAAGCCCAGCACAGCATAAAAAATTCAGCAAAGCTCATTGATTGGAATAACCAGGATGCAAAGCAATGGGTGTCACGCTCTGACCTATAAACCATAACCTTTTGTTTACAGGATTAGACAGCAGGTATGGGGAAAACACATTTGAAGTCTGAACACACAGACTGCAAAATAATTAAGGCCCTTCTTCAAACACTGCATAATACATTTCTCTATCAGCTCCTGCTACAGAACACAGGAGAACAACATTCATCTCTAGACAAAATACATGGCATTTTGTATCAGCTCAGTCCAGTCAACACTGGAGCATCTAACATGAACCCATAGAAACAGGGCCATGAGCATCTGAGCAATGAGCACAGCAGGTCCTTCACCCTCTGCGCAAGGGTTCACAGCCTCCTTGCAAGGTAAAACCAAAGCACCCAAACCAGAGCTCTGTGCTGGTGCTGCCCCAGTGCCACAGGGCCAGTATCCCCTGCAGGAGCTGCCATCCCTCCACCATCACACCAACCCTCTGCTCCGAAAGTGCTGAGGATGGTCCAGGGCCAGATCCTTCCTGAAAGGACCTGCCCAGCTCCAGGGTGGGTCAGCACATACAGTGGAGGAGGCATGAGAGGGACAGAAGCCAGGAGGAGGAGAGAAGAATGGTGAAGCAATGGCTTTGAAGAAAAGATATCAAGGGAAGATGGGGTGGGGAGAGGTGGTGATAGGGTAACAGATGTATGTAATGGACAGGAGAGTAGGTGCTGGCAGAGCAGCCTGCTCCCATGGCCAGCTCTGGGAAGAAGACTTGCACTCAACCTGCAGCCACAGTCACATCAGCCAGCAAGGTGGTAAGGTCTGCTAGGAATGAGTTGAAGATGGACAGGAAAGATGCTGTCACAGCTGTGACAGAAACCAGTTGGCCACTCATCTGTAGTGGTACAGGAGCAAGGATGCCCCAATGCTGAAAGGGTGATGAGAGCTGGAGGGTGTCAGGGACAGGCAAGGAAGAAGCATGGCAAAATTTTACTGTATGAGAAGACAGGATCCTTCAGAGATGAATAGGAGCTGCAAGAGCGCTGTAACATAACCACCAGAGAAGGTGGTGAAGGAGCACACAGAGATATATCTACCACAGGCATATCCAGAGCTAGAAAGAGGATTAGTAACAATGACATCCCCAAAGCCTGGGGAGAAACATGATGGTCCTGCACAAGCTGCTGAGAACCACCACGTCCTGGGGTGAGCCCTTGCCACTCCTGTCTGCTGCAACATTACTCATGTACCCCGACAGCCCCAAAACAACTGCGAGGTGCTGATGAGACTCGGGAATATGAGTCTCATGTTCCTCCACATGAGCCATAAACCCACCACATCCTGGCCTTCTCCCTAAACTCCCCCATGCTCTGCCAAAGGACAGCAGGGAAAGCTCCCATCGGCTTCTGTGCTGGGACTCAGAGGAGAGGGTATAGCTGGAGCTCTGCTGTGCCAGTGCACCCTGTGATGGAGCTGCCCTGGAATGGAGCTGCTTCTGCCCTGGCTGCCAGGAAGAGAGTGCTCAGGGTTGCAACATCTGGGCAGATGCAGCCAGCCACATTTCATAGGCTGATGGGGGAAACACCTCATGGCAGCCAAAGGGGGGAGAAGAGGTGTGTGCAGAGGGTGTGTGCTGGACAAACGCCACAACAGAGGTCCTATGCTGGTACAGCCTAACCAAGGATGATTCCCAAAGAAGAATAGGAAGAGAAAGCCTGTTGGTAGACAAAATGCAGCAAAATCCTTTATCCCAAGTGAACTTTAAACACACACACTTTGAAACACAGAAGAGGGGTACATTAAAATGACACAGACACCAAAGAACCGGTGTCAGCACAGAAGGGGTGTCCACAGCACCGGTGGGCTGTGCGTGCCCAACCCCTTACCTGCAAGCCTGTCATCCTCCTCCTGGTCCTCCTCTTCTTGGAGCAGACACAAACCCCAAGCAGCTATCTGGTCAAGTTGGCTGCCAAACAAAGCTTCCAGCTGGTGAAGTGAGATGGGCCAGTGGCAGGCTGACAGTGCTGGAAGTGAGAAAGTCCAAGGGAGTTTTTAACCTGTTTGCTCAGCCCAGTCTGTGTTTAACCAAACGCCAGCCCTACTCCACCGAAACAACCCCACGGTTGATTCGAAGATAATAAACAGGGGGAGAGGGGTACAGGGTTCCCTCACAGCTCCTTTTCCTCTTTAGATGGGGTTGTGGTTCTCACACATGGAGGGGGGAGGAGGGGAATAACAAGCTGTTTAAGAACAAAGAAAATCCATTTTTGCAACTGTTTTATAAACTTCCTTCATAAATTTTACCTCTTTCCCTGTTTATGACAACCTCCTTAAAGGGTTCTCATACACAACCATCTGAAGATGTAACAAATGGGGGTTTCCATTATGCTTCCGAGCCATGTTACATTGGGGAATAGAAAGGATCCCAGTCCCATCCTGGTGGAGGCAGTGATATTTGTGAACTACTGTGGCAATATTAAGCAGCATTTTGGAGCCCAAAGTAGGGAAAGATTTTGTATTCCTGTGATTGGAGGTAGCGAAGGAGGGCTTATAGATGCTGAAATACTCACATTTTTCCAGGAAGCTGTTGCTGAGGAAGGAGCAGCAGCATTTACCCACAGAATACAAATGAAAGTAGCTCTGCCTTGCCAGAAGGTGCAGGGGAAAGAAATCAATTGATTTGATGTTTTCACTTTAAATTCCATCTCTCCCCCCAACACACAAAAAGCAGCAGTATTTTTCCCTGTTTCTGCAACCTGCTCTACTGTAAGTCCTGCTCTAGGAGGCACATACAGGAGATTCCAGCATGACCCTGGAGTTAATGTCTCCTCCTCTCCTAGAGCATCCCGGAAGCCTTCCCTCCCCACAGCAGTTACCAGCTCGCGTGGCCCCAACAGAGCCAGCGAGAGCTTGGGCTGTGAGAGGGACAGGTCTTAATAGTTTTGTCTTCTCTAAAAGCTGACACCTCCTCACACCACCCTGAGCAATGTGATAAAGCCACTGAGAGCTGCCACCTTTTAAGGTCTGGCAAAATAGGTTGGCTGCTGCAAGGGAAGAGATGGGGTGTATGAAGAGACATTGGTTATGGAGGGGGAGAGGGAGAGCTAAGCTTTCCTTGCATGTCCCCTCTGGTCTTATGATCACAGGGTCAAAAGATAATTCATGTCAGAAAGTGCTTTAGAAAGGCACTAGCCCAACTTTCAGCTTAAAGCAGGGTCAGCTCTGAGATCAGACCAGGCTGCTCAGAACTGTATCCAGTCTGTTCTTGAAGACTTCCAAGGATGGAGACAGAATGGCCTCACTGGACAGCTTGATCCACTGCTTGATTGCCCTCACGGTTGAAAAGCTTTTCCTTACATAGAGCTTGAACTTCCCTAGCTTCAGCTGATGGCAGTTGTCTCATCCTCCTACCAAGCACTGCTATGAAGAGCCAGACTTCATCTTCTTGGTAACCTCTCCATAGTTACTGGAAGCTGCTGCCTGGTTCCCCCAAAGCCATCTCTTCCCAGGCTGAACAAGCCCAGTTCCTCGCAGGACTGTGGGCTCCAGCCCCAGACCAGCATGCTGGGCCACTGCTGCAGTTGATCCTGTTGCATCAGTTTCCTGTGTTTGGAGCCCCAAAACCAGACATAGGATCTCCATTTCCTATACAATGCTTGTCTCCCTAGAGCACGAGCACCAGAGCCCTAGCAGGCCACACCACCTCCCCTGCTTCTGCATTTCTTTGTCTGCTTATCTACACTGCTGTTTTGAGCCAGTTCTGTCATCATTTTTGCACACAGTTTTGCTCATAGCAAACACTGAGCGAATGTCAACAAAGCAAGCACAGATACAGCCCTGGAGATACAGTGAGCCAGGGCATTACCCAGAAATGGAGACAGAGAGCTGCAGTTGAAGACTTGGCTGGAAAGTAGCAAGACTTATTGGTGGCACTGGCTGGAGCTGGTGTCTCACAACCAACTACTAAGAGTGTTGTGGACAGATGACCTAAAGTAAGTCCTATCCTTTCCTAAACTCTGCTGGGACTTTCTGCCTGCTTGAGAGCCACCTTGACTCGCTCAGCTTAGGGACAGTTCAGGGGCTGAGCTGGGCTCTTCTGTTTCCGTGACGCTAATGGTTTTATTGCACAGTCCCCAGGAACAGACTCAGTTAACCTGGCTGTACAATATTGGGTAATGTTTGCTCTGAAACAGAGCAATATTTAGCCCCATTGCAATGCGGGTGTGGGCTGAGGATGAGGATAACTGGGAATTTCCATCGTTTTATTACAGCAGTATCTGAAAGTCTTGAACCGCAGACCTGGATGCCCTTGTGTGAGGCTCTAGAAGAACATAGGCTGGGTAATCTCTGAGTTAAAAGTCTTTAGGTGTCCCTTCTTTTCCCATTTGCCAGGAAGGCTCTCTTCATACCCTGGCCTCTTCCAGCTTTGCCATAAAACAAACCCACACGGGCAGTGAGGGATTCTCCAGCTCAAGACAGAGGATGCAAGTATCATTCATCATTGCCAATGAAATAAAGTACCTGGCACCTGCCACCTACCCTTGAGACTCCTTTCCTACCAGACAGTACTTAAGAGTAAAGAGTTCATCTGGCTTATTTTTTGATAGTGAAGATTTATAGGTTTGAATCCAGTTCTGCAAACCATGGATGCAAAGAGTTGTGTATTCTCTAACTGTGAAGATGATCAAAACATAACTGGACATGGTCCTGGGCAACCTGCTCCAGCTGACCCTGCTTGGGAAGGGGAATTGGACTAGATGATCTCCAGAGGTCGCTTCTAACCTCAGTGGTTCTGTGATTTAGCTTAAACAAGCTCTTTATAGTTAGTGGCAGCAGCTCTTAAATATAGATCTTCTGAAACATTAAGTATAGATGTACTTCATTAATATTTTAGCAACAGCCTTTGTTATCAGATAAATATGACTCAGAAACACAATGAATTCTTATCACATAAACATGATTCATAACCACAATGAATTAAGCATGGAAGAATGAGCATTAAAAGTGTCTTCTCAGCTACCTTTCTGGATTTATGACATCTGTCTAGTGCCTGCTGTGCATAGCCTTTACTGCAAGGAGATTCCAGCTGAAATACATAACAAGGCCCAAAAGAGAGATATAAAAAAGCGTAAGACATCAATGCAACAGTATTTGCTACCACATGATGTATATGCTACTGCATGGTACCTGCATACCAGCAGCTCATTAGACGTGAACTGTTCTCATAGGCATCATGATGGAGAGGTGCAAGGAGCTCATCTAAGTCAGAGGCACAGTGAGAGAAAGTACCAAGGGGCTTGCTTGAAAATTTAACAGCTGGTGTTCAACATCTCAGGGATGAATGAAAGATGAGGAGGCGAATAGAAAAAGCCTTTCAGATAGAAGATGAGGCAACTTATATTTGATGCAGTAGACAAAGAGACTCAAAATTCACAGCATGTGCATTAAGAAGCCTTTTGTTTCCTGCTGTATCATTTGCAAGTTCAGGTAGTGAATTTTCACTGGGAGAAAAGAGGGAGAGAGTCGTGGGACAGCAAGTCCCTTTGCTTCCCTATGTTCTCCATTAGCATTTTTCTATGCAATGTGTATTTCATGCCATGTGGCAGAGACAAGGCTGTAGTTTCTTCCCTGCCCCTTTACCTTAATATTTGGTATAGACTTTCCAGAGCAGGGCTGACACCTTCATAAATTTCTACTCAATGCTCAGTGTCAGCGCTTCCCAGCATGGACTGTAGTGTGCCAGTGCTGCTATGATGAGTACAATCACTGCATCACGGCTCACCACCACTTCTAGTAGTGAGTGGTTGGCCAGTTCCAAAAGTAAAGCTCTTGCGTCCTGGGAACAATGTATGTAAGAAGCAACTGAGACAGATCCTTTCTGATGCGGCTGTGGACCCACTGTCGCAATGGCCCATTCCTTTTCACAATGATGGACAGTGAAGGACCAACCTCCTCTCCTGCCTATGTTCATACAGCTAGAATGCATTAATTAACATACATATTTATTAATATATTCATTCATGCCTGTCTCTGTAATCTCAGCTTCCCCAACTTGCATTTCTTCTCTGTTTTTTAACCCTTCACACACTGCCAAACAGGCCAGGAGCTCTCTAGAGCAGCTTTGTTGATCTGTTAGTGTACTACTAACAGACCAGGGGATTTAATCTCAAAAGATGAGAAAATAAAGCAATAATATTTATACTTTTTTATCACTGCCGACAGCTTTGTGGCAAAAAAAAGAGTATCTTTTTAATAACATCTAATTTCTTGCAGAATGGCTCTTATGAAATACGTCTGTGTCATTTTTCTGGGACCATTCAACAGCAGATGCCAGACAGGTTAATTATTACCATTTATTTGTGCAGGACAGATTATAAGAGTTGCCTGCAGCAGAAAGCAGCTGTCACCAAAAGGTAGATGCTGCATGAAAAGAGGCTGGAGAAGCCATCTGCATACCTTGCTGTGATGCTTCTGCTTTCAGGCTAGAAGAACCACTCCTAGGAGTGAGGAGAAGATTTAGGCACTTTGCCCTGTTGTGTCCTTCCCCACCTAATGCAACAGCTAAAGAGGATGCTAATTTTGCACAACCCCTGAATTTCATCATCTGACCTTTTACTCAGCAAGGGCAGGACAGCCTATCAAGCCCACGTAAGCCACAGCAAAACAAACCTCAGGAAGAGAGGATGACATCAGACAGCAAGATAAAACCCCTGACTGCAGCCCTACACTTCAAAGCTATTTGGCCTCTTTGTCCTTTAATAAATCTTTAACCCAAATCTAGCAGTGGATTTCCACTTTGTAAACGTTAACTTTCAGGTCAAAGGGAATATAGATGTGCACGGGTTAATGACACACTATTTCACATCATGTTCCTCCTAGTCAAAAGAAAAAAGACTGAACTTCGACTTAGATTGCCCACTCAGCCTGGGCTTTCATTTGGTTGATCTAGGCAAGAAAGGGCATGTGGTTTATTTATGAGCTTGTCTTATACTCTACATCTTCTTGAGAGAAGTCCATGGTAGTACACTGAAAAGGAATTTCCCTGTGCAATTTCAGTAGGTGTCGAGCCAGAGTTTCTGTGCACTGATAACCCTACGGGGCACAACAAGCTTTATCTCAGTGATAGAATGCCAAAGCAGGAAACAGAAAACACATTTCTAGCCTTAATAGTATTTGCAGCAGGAGATGGCTAAGCAGCTGAACTGCCAAAGCTAGATTTCACAGTCTCTTTGGTGCCACAGATAGCTCTGATCATCTAAACTAACTTCCTCACAAACATGCTGGGGGACTTATCCTCAAAGCTGTGCTAAAGCACGCCTTTCAGAAAGCTACCAATTCTACCCTGAAAAATCCCAAAGGATGGCAAATCTGCTTTTTTCTATTAACTGTTTTGGGTGTCATCACTCCCACTGTTAGAGAACTACAACAAATTTCAAGATCCATTTAGACTCAGGTCCTGAGACTCAAGGTTTATTGCAGATTTGCCTGCACAGCTGGAAAGCCCTTACTCACATACTCACAGTTAGTGATGGAAGAGTTCTTAACTTCTTCAGAGGGTTCTCATGTACCAGAAACATATTCTCCCCATTTCCTGATCAGATGTTAGAATAAACCCACAGCAGCACAAGTTGATAATACTGATACTTTTGGGTACATGTCAGGCCCTCACTAGGCAGGAGAGCTTTGCCACTGAATGGACAATTGACATTAAGGAAGATTGGGACAGATTTTGTTTTCCTTCCCTTCTTCCCCCTGACATCTACATGATGTTTTCTCCAAAAGCAGTGTCTCTCCGAGGACCTAACGCACTGTGCTGCAGCAAAGCACACCCCAAGGAAAGCTCTTCCTCTGAGCACCTTTTGGTAACTTGCCAGCCAGTGACAGGTTCATCAATAATGATAATGGCTTTTTGTCAAAGAAAACCAGTGCACTAAGCCACAGACTTGCTCAGCCCTATAAAGGAATCAAAGTAACCAGCATCCTCGTAAGGAAAGTGAGACAGGAACATGACTTCTAATGGGAAGAGCTGACTAACAAAAGAAATAGAAGGATTAAGCTCCTTTTGCTGAAAAGCAGAAGCAGGTTTTCGATCAGTGAAGTCCGTCACCTCCTTATCAATTGTGATAGCCCCGACTTTGCTCTACCTCATTGCAAAATCTATTGGCAGCTCAGATCTCATTTGTGATAAATGGACCATATTGCAGCTGCCTCTGCAAATACTCTCAATAATGAAAATTTGTATTAAAACCCCAATCTCTTGGGTAGGTTTCACATGCTTAAAGCCAGTGGCAGCTTTGCTGAAGACTGTTACAAGGAGAGAGAAATCCCATTCCTACGAGAACAAAACCATATACACAAGATTTCGGGTACACATGGGTTTCCTACTTGTCTGCATGGGAATCAAAAGAGGCAGATTTGGGGGATTTTCCATATTCAGGACATATTCATGCTTCTGATTATCCTCTCAGTCATCAAACCAGTTCTAAATCAACCAGAAAGCTCTGCTGAGTCTCTTGGGAAGAGGGGAAGCTCACTGCTTATTTGCTATACATTTCACCTATGTGCACATGGGAAGTCTAACACATCTCAGATGTACCTGTAAGAGCCATCTTCACTGACACATCTGGTACATGTATTTCCCAGGTATATATTTCTGCCTGAGAAATAACAGAGAGACTGATTAGCTCCAGTTCAAAGGAACTGGGTAAAAGTGCTTTGATGTGAAATGCATGTGCCTGTGACAGACACCAGAGAGACAGACAGGAGGAGAGATGTAGGAAAACAGAGAAATGCAGAGAGAGGCAAAGAGAGACAGAGAGAGAAATCAAGTGGTACAGCAAGAGAGAAGAAAGGTGGCAGAAAGAAATAAAAAGAGAAGAAAGGGGGAAGCAGAAGGTAGAGCAGGGGTTGCAAAGAGAGGGGTCTTTGTGAGCACAGGTGACACAGAAGGGTCAGACAGGTGGGACATGGGATGTGGGGAAAGAAAGAGGGATAGAATTTTGGAGAAAGGGAGCTGGAGGAACAGGGAATGAGGGTATGGCTGGGTGGAGGCAAGACACAGGGTCATGGAGGGCAGGAGGCCACAGAGAATATAAACTGAAACACACAGAAGAAGGAGCGAAGTGTGACACATGGACATTGTCTGGTGTTACAGCCCAGGCACGGAGGTGAGCCTTTTTTGGGCAGCTGAAAGAGGTGAGGTGCAAACAGCAATCCAACTATCTCTGGCTGCTCACATACTCCTGATTCTGACAAGAAGCTAGCACTTCCTTTCAAAATACACATAACACCAAGAACGTACATGACTCCATTACACATCACCTTGTCCTAAAAGAAAAATTATACCCAGTTGTGGTCACTTGGTGAGATCTAAACAAACAAAGAACTTAACCTGGACTGGAGACCTATTTGTATTAAAATAGTGAAGATGTTGGATTCATGACACTACATTAACACAGGTGTAAGACAAGCACTGCACTCGAGCCTGTGATCCAAAAACCAGAAAGGGTTTGGCTGGACAATGAATGTTGGCAAGATCAACACAGCTTTTGGGGTTTTTTGAAGTGACATTTTAAAACTGCTCTTTAGACATTTTAAGACAGAAGTAAAGCAGAAGCATGGAAGGAATGAGGCAGTGAGTAAAGGTAAAGGCAATAAAAACAGAGATGGTCACTCCACATTACTTACTGGACCCTGACATCTGATATACACCACAGCAGATGTAAGGTATCGTGCTCTGTATACAACAACAATAAGGGTACAACCAAGTTATGGTGCTAAACTGGCGGCACTTGTGTGTGGAGCCACCACCTCTGATTAAAACTGAGAGAAAGATGCTCCTAATCCCACACTACACCTACTCAGCAGGCTAATGGTGCCTTCAACAACTTCTGCCATTCCCATGGTTGGTCTAATTTGTAATTATCAGTCCATTCTGCCTCTGCATTACATTTAGGAAAATAGAACCATGCCAAGCAAATGCCAAGCTTTCAAGAAAGCTGCAGTGTGTGTCAGTCACATCAATATAAACCCCACAAAGCAGGGATAGTGCAGTTACACAAACCCCAAGCATGGGAAGCCCATGCAACTTCAGGATCATATTTAAACGTAATTTGAATACGCTAATATCCTTAACTTGGCCCTGATGAATTATCAGAAGTGGGTAAAAACACATGATAAAACCCCACAGAGGTGTTTTACAAAGCAATCTGCTCCAATCTGAGACCACAAATGCTGAAACACTGCAATTATGGTGAGACGGGTCTGCAATCATTTTTCAGGACTATTGATGGAGACAGCACAGAAATTTAACCTCTACCCTTTAGAATGGTAACAAAAAGACAGCTGTATAAAGGATTTCAGAGCATTAATACTATTTCAGTTAAACGATCTCTTTATAGAATCATAGAATAGTTAGGGTTGGAAAGGACCTTAAGATCATGTAGTTCCAACCCCCCTGCCATCTGCAGGAACACCTCCCACTAAACCATGGCAGGACCAAGTTAAGAGTGGTGATATCAGAGTAAATACTGTGAAACACAAACATCTTGCAACAACTCTGGTTCTCATTGTCTTCAAGTTAAACATCCAGACTGAAATAAAAAAGGGTGAACCCTTTAATTCCTCATGTACTGAAACCACTACAGTCTGATAAACAGATACACCAGAACCATGCCTCCAGGGAAGCCACCTCCATTTTGCAGATAGGACAGTGAGACTGACCATGAAGTAAATCACTTGTTAGATCACACACGTCAGTTCAAGAGTGGATGAAGACACCCTATGAGGAGTTTTTATGGCTCAGAGCTGGATGAGCGGGTCCAAGCAGACTTAACTGAGACTAGAGGAGAAGCCACAGCCTCAACTAAACTTCTCTCTCAATCTGCTAACCTTCTACCACTCACGTGCTCTACTTTTCCTCATCTACTTTTCCAAACCAGTACTACTCCCTTTATCTTATCTGGCTCCTACCACAATAGTATCTCTAATTTGTTTCTGAATCCTGATTGTCATTACCTTCAGCCTCACTGATGCACAGCACTTGTGCATCCTCTCCTCTTCCTGGAACATCAATTGACCTTCACATGATTTCTCATACAAAGACTTGTTTCTTCTTTATTGAGCCTGAGGATTGAAACACAGAAATACATGTAAGCTGCAAGCAGGGCTTAGCCACCCTACATCATGCTGAGCAATGTTCTTTTTGTTATTAACTGAAGAGGGCTACTTTGGAAAGACCTGTGCGATTGTTCCTTCATGCAGCATTTTAATGGCCTCCCTTACTCTACAACACTTCCCATTCTCCTAAAGACAGAGGGTGAAAGAAGAAATAGCCCTAGCTTGCTTGTCCTGCTCCGCAGCTCTTTAGTAACCTGAGGGAGCCCAGATCTGGTTACCCTAAGGCAGCACATGACTTGAGAAAATAATTCCAGCTAAGAGCAAAGAGATATTGGTGCTGTCACAAGCTGCATAGCTCAAACACAGGTTATCTGCTAGGAATATTTTGGTACCTTATTTTCCCTGGTTGTAAACTAAATATAAACTAATAACACATTTCATACAGGCATCTAAAACTTACTGCACTCATGTTTGCACATGCTCCAAGACCTTTCTGGAAATGGCCTAAGGGAAGCAAAGTATCCATATTTTAGTAAGTTTGACTGGTGCACCTAGCTGTCATTTTATTCCTGATTAGTGGCAACAGGCAGTTTGCCATTTATTTCTAAGCAGCTGCTAGAGAAGAGCTGCAGGCAGATGTAATCTGGAAACAGCAAACTCTGCTCACTGTCAATTTCACACCTACTTTCTTCAATTTCCATTTATTATTAATCTGTATTTATATCTAACTCCAGCTCTTAGTTAGCCTTTGCCAGAGGCTTAACCATTAGAAGTGACTGTAAGGAAGGAGGGGAGAGAAGAAATTGCCATAAATCAGGCTTTTACCACTCCATATAATTCTGAGGAGGTGAGAAATCATGCAGAGCTTGGGCTATTTAGGAAGACAACACCCTGCACAGCACATCAGACCAGGACGAGTCTCCGTTATCCTTAGTACTAAATATGAAAAGGAAACATCCCATCACAGAACCTTCCTTCTAACCATTTTCAGTTCCTACTTTTTACAGGACTTGCTATCCCTTTTAAATTTCAATCCATTCTAATTCAGAGGGTGTTCTTGCATTTCATGTTTTCTGAATCTGCTAAGCCCTCAGGCTCAGTAAGACCATTTGTTCCAAATAAGCATTGTATAAAACCATTTTTTCCACCAGATTTCAGTGCACTGTCTTTTAATTGAAGAAAAGACCACACTCAATTATGGAAAGAGAAACAGAAGTACTTGATTCACTTCATCCTCTCCAAAGTAAACAATTTTAAGCTGCAGAATTAATACCACTTGTTTTCTACTCATGATTTTTAAGGCTTACAATCTTTTTTCATCTCTTGCCTATTTCTTTTATCCCTTTTGAATAGGGCTGAACAGTGTGTTCCAGGTGAAACACCACTATTCATTTAGTGAAGCCATCCTACTATTTTCCAGACCATTCCTTACCCATCCTTACATTTTACTTGCTTGTTTGTTCACTTTACTGTAATTAAGAAGTCCACTCAGTGTCATCTCTCCTTCAGAGAACGCATGATGTATGTAAGTCATTGCAAAGACTGTCCATAAGTTTTCCAAAATGAAGACAAAGACGTCACATATATGTGCTGTGTATGATAAAGTTTCTCACAGCAGTGTGAGAGGCATTCAATTTATTGCACACTTTCCCCAAATGTTCCCATATATCCAGAAGGCCTGCAATCCTAAGAAACACTCTAGGCTTCAGATTAGAAATTGCTGGGAATTTTTCCCCAAGTCTGTTCCAGCAAAAGTAGCTTCAGCAGCCTATATCATTTTACTCTGCTTGATATAAGCATTATTGTCTTTAAGCATCCAGTCAGAATAGGAATGTTGTTAGGAACTCTGAGAGGTCATCTTCCACTTCTTAAGTGCTCAGTCATAATGAAGGCTCTTCAGTGTTCCTCCTCCAAATCTTTTCCTCTCAGAGAAGCCAGGAATCTAGAAAGATGAAAGACAAGTCATTACATCAGCATCAGCATGAGCTCCCTCTAGCCCACATCTGAGTGCCTGTTACTAAGCCAACTGCAACAATGTCTTCCTCTTCCACACTGTCTCCAGAATCAGGACTAAAAAGCTTCAGCTTGCTGCTAGAGGAGCACCATTAATTAAACAAGCTCCAAAACTTGAATATGGGTAATTTTTAATGTGGCTTTTTGGCAAGGGCCACAATGAAAGCTTTAATTTCTTTGGCAAATGCTAAACCAGTTAATTACAGATCTCAAAGTCCATTGTTTCTACCCCAGATTTAAATGCAAACAAGAATTTCCCCTGCGTTAATTTTTACAACTATAAAACAGTATTCCCAAGTCCTATTGAAGAGCTGTTGAGACTTTGTGCCTTCTAACCTGAAAGGGGAGCACTTCACTGGTAGTTTAAAGTAGTAGAAATGTCTACAACGATGCAAGGGATTTAGCACTCCTGCTTTTGCAGCCGAACTGGAGATACTGCTTACACCGTATCGATGAATGCTTACAAAGAAAATCTCCTTCAAACCATCAGAAGGTTCTCTAGCTTAATGGTATTTCAAACAGATTTGCAATGCAGTGCACCCATGAATTCCCCCAAAAGAAAGAGATGCACTGCTTTCTAATACTGTGTAAGATGTCTGCCTATTGGCATCATAAAACTATTTGATTACAGTCTGGGGTAACTTTTAGATAGCTAACTTCAAACAAGCAGAAACAGCAGGCCCAGCTATCTCCCAAACCAATTCCACACTCTTATAACAAACACAGTATATTAAAATGGAAGGTGTCAACTGAGCACTACACATCATGCCAGGAGAACATGGCATTTATGGATGGTATGGGATGAACATCTAACTTGGAATACAAAGCAGATTGCTTAAGTTACACACTTCATGAGTGAACTGAGAAAGCCAGAGCTTACCCAAAATAGAAATCCACTGAAAACCCCCACAATTTAAATTTAGTTGCGGTTTTCAGGCCCAAAATGCAAGCAGATACGCAAGGTATTCATTCAGGAATGCAATCACAACTAAACCATAGCATGACACCACAGGTAAAACATCATCTGCTTTAGCATTTTTGATATCAAAGTCACTAATTAAGAGTAACTGTTATTTACTTATCAGAGATTTGATCAAAGTCAGAGCTCCAATTTGAAACTTCTCATTCTTTTAATCCTAAAGAAGTCTACAGTAGAAATACCTCAAACCACAAGTGATCAAAGGCACCTACTGTAAAAAACCCACAAACACATTCATAAGATTTACATTAAGTAGATAATTTAAAACATAAACATCAAGAGGTTATATTGAAATCCCTGGTTCCAATTTGGATTCTGTCTCTTTAAATAGAATTGTCCACTACTTAAGATTTGTTTTAAGCTTTTGAGCTGTTGTCAGTGAGGCAGATGAAAGCAGTCATCAGCAAGCTGTAATCTTTGACATGTGGCCATAAGGAATATAAAGTTAATCCCTGGCTAGCCACTAAAAATGATTAAATAAGAAAAATAAAAGTCTTACATCATGCATCAAGGACAACCAGCACACAAGCAGATTTCTAGCATTAAGCTATTATCTCCATGGAAGGGAGACTTCCCTTCATAAGAATGCAAGGAGGAGGGAAGAGAGGAGGAAAAAGGCATCATGCAGAACTGAAGGAGGAAAAAGCCAATTTGTTTTTAAAAGGCATAAAAAAACCCTTCAAAGAAAGTAAGCATTTTGTAATTTGTGACTATTTTTTCCCCCACTCTCCCTAAGGGGCTTTCAGCACAGCTACAGCTAACCATACATTTGGTTGTGTTTTAGTGGTGCTATTCACAGTAATTTGCAAGCACCTCACAGATACAGTAAGTGGAACCTCGCTACTCCCTGCAGGGTAGACTGCACATGGGAAGGTGGGGGGCTAAAAAAGTTGAAGTGTGGCCTGCCCAAACCAGAAGAGTGATTTTGCTGGTTCTTTGCCAGCTGTACTGAAAACAGTTAATTCAGCCATTTAGGGATTAACTACAAGGTGGTATCATACTGCCATTTTCCTTGTGGCTCCACTGGTTCTGTGAAAACTACCCATACAAATCCCATAAAATGCTAGTTTCAGCTGTGCAAAAAAAGCCTTTTCATTGACTTTCAGGGCAGCAACTCTGGCCTAAACCTGCAACCAAGCAGCCTGAAACTAAGACAGCTGAAAGAAATCATATTTGCCTATTTTACCTTACTCTTCTAATTTCTCCTATGTTAGCATACTTAATTATTTCACTGCCAATCACATTACAGACAAATACTTCAGCTGACAAAAGTCTGCCATTATTCTGTCTATCTAAAACAGCTGTGCTTCTACAGATTTAAAAACTCAATTACCAGCACAGGTTATTACTTAAGCCACGTGAAGCCCATGTTTTAAGAGGACTCTGACAACTGTTTTCATGACAAAACTAAAAAGGAGGAAAAATGACAAACCTGATTGCCATCTCTTAAGAAGTATCTCTTCTCTATGACCTGGGAAAAACAGAGAATGACCTTAGCTGGCAGGCATATGCATAGCCTCAGATTCCAATCAACACTTCACAT
>JANHGB010049982.1:96077-113383 GCA_026283785.1 Coracopsis vasa | reverse complement strand
CCCAGCCAGCCCTTTAAAATCTATTCCATTAGCAATCTTGGAAGCCACTACAACATGGGGAGGAGAGAATACATCCCGCAGTGAGCCTGATGATCAAAAGAAAGTTTGATTAAAAAACATTGTGTAGATTAAAGGCTAATTGGTTCTTCTTTCATTAATAGCAGTCTTTATTTCTTACAAAAGTTAAATAGCTTTGTAATTAACAGTGACATGTTTAGACTAGAGAAGGCTGAGTTTAAATCTCTTTTAATGACTGTTTCTTGGATTTTAAAGCAGGAGTGAAGGCTTTCAGTGACTGTTTTGATCTTTTCCCTTCTCATTTATTATTTTTAAAGGAAAGTCAGATATACAGTTTTATCTTTGTCCTCCTGTTGGGACTTACTAAATGGGTTTGGTCTAAGAAAATCTACCCTCAGTTCTGTATAATCAGGATGACCCAGAACTTCTTGCTCTGCCACTCCGGTGTTTTCTTTGCCTTTCTGAGTTCTGGATATGCTGCTGCCCCAGAAAATGTTGAATTCAGGCACAAGGTCAAATAATTAATTTGTTGACTGGTAAGTTATACATCTGGCCAGTTCATTAGCACTTAGGCTAAGCAATTTTGGGCTATGAAATTGCCTTTGTGCCCATAAAAGGCTTGGAATATCTTGGGATTGTAATGGTATTCCAAAACTTCCACCCGAAAAATGCTGCAAATACCCATCTGCATATTTTTTCCATTGATGTCTTCAAAATGGTTGCTTCCATTCTGGTAGTTTTGCAAATTGATTCCCCTTCTCTGAATGTTCTTATACATGACATAGCTTTTCACTGAGCTGTCCCTGAAAACAAACAGCACAGGCTGGGTAGTAAATCAGAGCAACTGTGATTGCCTGTACTTTGTATGCTAAGGTAAGCTTTTGGCAGAGCAAATGCATAAACTGCAGAAAATCTTTTTCTTAAACCACCACAGGGTTCAACTGCCCTTCAAGGTTTGCATAAGGATGTTTTAAAATCATATTGTCTCATTAGTATCTGTGGTAGTTAAAGCATCTCTGACCACTTTGCTGGTCAGAAAAAAAGAACAAGAAAAGGAATATTATGTGGCTCTTCTGTAGTTTTTACCCATTGAGTAGATGGTAATAGAATACTTCCCTTTAAGAACATGTCAGGTGGAAAGATTCCCTGTGTACTAAATGGGTACACTTTTGTCTGGGAGACCAATGCTTTGTTCAGGCTGTCCATTTTAATCTTATTCTTGCACAACAGATTTATATAAAAGAGATGTTTCTTCTAGGTAACAAAGGGTCAGAGACCCAAACATCAGAGAAAAGGAAGACAGGACTGCAACATCTGCTGTTTTTGGCATAAAAAACCCAGCATGAAACACAAAGTTGGGAATTCACCCTTTCTTCACAGATTGAGATATTTTAACTTTTAACAGTTTCATTTTTCACTCTCCTACCTTACCCTCTTCTTCTAATGTCTAAATCTATGCAATGTGACAGGATGTAATAATGACAAGATTAGCAATTAAACAATTTTACTGGTGCCACTTATCTATCATTCAAACCTGCCAAAATTCAGTAGAGTTATAGATTGACCATGGGTCTTTCCTTTCTTGGCCAAGACATTATTGATCTCAAATTGTTTCTCAGCATTCAACTTTCTACATTACAATTGCCACAACCATCATTCAGGGCTCCTTGACTTTGACAAATCTTTTTATAGAGAAATTCTTGGTCTCACTGGTGGGATGTCAGTTTGTCACCTAGAGTGATGGTTCACTTGGACATTATTATATTTGCAGGTAGTTATATACCCATCTTTTCAGCCTGTGTCTGAAACCTTTAATGAATTTCAAAACCAATGAGGAATGTTCTGTTAATAGCTGACTTAGTGAAATTGTGCAAATTTAGGACCTGATACTTTTGAGGGTTTTAAATAATGTTTCATAAATTCTGCAATTCCATCAGACACACCAACTTCATAGCATGATGTATGCTTTGATTGTAGCAGTAGGAACATTCATACTTCAGGACTACGTTCCTGTTTACAAGGCTGCATGTCTCATAGCTTTTGTGATCTTTGAAAGGGCCATCTCATTGGAGCCATATGGCTGGATTGTTAAACATCTGTACCATAGGAACAACAATGCCAGAGCATCCTGCCATCTGGATGAATTACAATCCTTGCAATTCAATGTGTATGTTACAACAACACCGCAGTGGAGTGTACTTGTGATGAAAAGAAAAATAATAGCTTATGTGATCAGTGCAGAAGTTGTACACTCTGACAGACTGTTGAATCAGCGGCTTAAACTTCCTGAATATTCATAGCATTTGTTCATATGTCAGATTTGTTGATTATTTTCACTTTGTCATGCAGAAGCTCATTAACATTTTAGAAGAAATGTTGTCCCCCTCCCTTCTCACCTCAGTTCTAAATTCCTCATGGTGAGCATCCCTGTAACTTGAAAATATATTGTTTGAAAACTGCTGGACTTAGGAAATACATTTCTCTTATCTTTACAGACACACATTAAAGCTGGTGCTTGCTGTAAGAGCCTACTGTTACATTATTCAAGTACAGCATTCTGTACATCAATAATGCAACATAAATTAAGGGAAATGATCTAGCAGTACATAGATACTTTGTATCAGGGGACATGCCTTTTCTCTATCTGATTTGGGATGTATGAGTGCAAGAAAATGGTGTGGAAAGGCCATTCTACATATAAGGTTATTAATTATAGCGTTGAAATGACAGTAGGGGACACTTTGAAATTTCTCCTTTTATATGCATTTGAGATGACTCCGTACATCTTTTTCCAGTGAAGAATATGGGGAAAATAATTTAAGTTCTGCATTCACATGTGAGGGGATCTTGTACAGGAATTAAGAAATTCCGCTTTTAATAGTAGTAGTCATAGTCATATTAGCAACAACATTATTACTAATGTGTGGTGAGTGGGAGGAATCCCTGTTTTCTGCTTGAATGTTCAGGTGGGTTGAAGCAACAGAAGGAGTATGCAACAGAACTGGTTATCTGCATTCAACTTCTGCTACCCTACTCGGGGTGTAACCTTGGAGCTGTGTACCAATGCCTGATACCCCATTTTACAGAGCACAGTGGGGCAGGCCACAGCCTGCAGACAGTAGAGGCCTTTGCTTATTCCTTCTGAGCATCTTGGGAGGCGGGATAGGAAGAGGGAGAAAGCCTTACAATTAGGTCAGCTCATTTTGTGGCAGAGATAAAGACATTGAGTTACGATTTAGCCTAAAGATAATGGAGGGACCTCTTTACTGGGAAGGTGAAAAAAATCAGTTCTCATATCTCATCCATCATTTTCCATTTGCAGTCAGCTTCTGGATGTTGGTGGATTTGCAAAGATGCTGGTGGGGAGTCGTAATGAAATAAGGGAAAGACTTCTGCAAGAAATGCAGTAGAAGGAAGAGAAACAAAATGTTCATACAAAGGAATGAAGGTAGCATGAAGTCAGAAAGAGGGTTTGCTGAAGCTGTATAATGTCTCAAAGGGCTTAATAAATATCAGAGGAAAAATTACACAAGCATTATAGTTAGAAAAAGATTTAGACTGTTGCAAGTGTAGCAGTAAAAAAGCTTTTCTGGTTGCTTTAGGCAATCTCAGTTGGATCAGTATAAAAGAATACTGGGAAGGTAGAGACAGAAGGAGGCGCTGGATCCAGAGCTACTCAGTATTCATGCTAATGGACTTGATGCCTGGGAGCTTCAGCAGGATCAGAAAAAAGATAATCAGAAAAACATACAAAAATCAGAGATGTGAGTTCATTGTTGGATTCAGAGTAAGAGCCATGCACAGTTAATCCATTAATTTGCCCACTTTTTAGCAGGTTGATCCCTAGGTGTGTAAATCAGCACAGATCCACCATGTTGGAATGGATATCTTCAGTTACTTCATCCTTACTTCTACCTCTTGTTTAATGTCTTGGTTCCCTTTGAAAATTCTCTTCCTCTTTCTGCTTTAATACAGCTCAGTACTGTTAATGCTGATTTGCACTGGTTTTGCGGATATATGCATACAAGATATTGGCCATTTATCAGATCGTGGAGGTAAAGAACTCCAGAAGATTTCTTTTTCCTTCCAAAAGACTTTGTTCATTAGTAGTCCAGATGTGTGGTGAGCTGGGTTAACTTATTGAAATCAATAGGGTCAGAAAGAAGATAGATGTGTGAAATGAAACACATGTTTAAAATTGAAGTTGTTTTCTTGACCACTCCTTTACATCCTTCTCCTATTTAATAGATTTATTTCCCTTGTGCTTTGAAGACATGGGAAAGGAGGGGGAGATAGAGAGGAAAAGAAGTTACCTAAATCTAGATGGCCTTTAGAAAGAGCTTCTGATGCACATTAAAAATCTGAGATAGCATGTTTTGCCACTTCTTTCCTATTGTAGCTTCCCCTGGCTGTGACCTTGCCCTGACCAGTTCCAGAGTTTTTGTCACACATTAACTCCAGATATCTGGAGGCCATCAGTCAGATGGGGGGACTGTTCTATGCAGATTCCTTGTTGACTGGAATGAAGTGTAAGTGCCAGTTGCCCCTCTTCCTCTTTTCTAGGCATCTTATAAGATTGAATCTGTAAATAAAAAAAAATCAATACCATAACAAGAATGTCTGAAGGGTGTACAATAGACTAATAGCATAGCCCAGTACCTGGTTAACCACACCGGTTAACACAGTGCCTGCTCGCTCACTGAGCCACACAACTGCTTTTGGTTCCCCTGGTGGGAAAGTAAAGCAGAATAGGAAAGGAAGAGTGAAAGAAAGAGAAAACTTGTGGATTGAGATTAAAAAATGTTTAATAAGGAAAACAGAAGTGGAAGTAGAGAGAAAAAACCCAAAGGGCACATAGATGGCCATTTCAGGTTTGCAGTAGAGTCAGTTGACAAATCAGTGTTCATTTTTGGTTCCCTAATTATTCTCAGTGAAAGAAGAAGATGATGATGTTTTGGCTGATAGCTTGAAAATCATCTGTTAACACTAAATACTCTAGTAGTACAGTGTAAAAGTATTAATCAGGTAGCAGAAACCAGCTATGGACGCTTTGCCTAGAGCCAGATACTCTGACTGCTCACACAGACATTCTCTTTTTCTTTGTTACAGGATTATAGCATTTCACTTCATATTTGTGTATTGTTGAACATACTTTTCACTTTGCTGAAGGTTTTTTAAAGCTCCCCAAGGAAATGTATTATGAAACTCCAGTCCATTGCACGTTTCTGAATAATTTATCTTCAGCTCAGTATTTCTAACACAGGCATTCACTTTGGCAAACCTCACTTTCTCTGATGCTCTAAGTCAAGAGGTATTTTCAATGTATTTAATCCCAAAGCTTTCCTTCTTTTTATCAAGTTTCTTTCCTTGCTGAATACTATGATTTACTTTCATTACTGTCATGCCCAGAAATTCATGTACAAACTCACTAAACATAGCCTTACTTGAAAAAGCTTTCAAGTTAAGTATGTAAATGGAGTCAAATAAAGAGCTCTTTTTCTGATTAAAAATAAGAAACTGTCTGTGAAACACGTTATAAGCAAACTTGTAAAGAAATTAAACTGAGTATTCAGTATAACAAGCAACAAAAGGAGGCTTTTTGTTACAGCAGTGTAGTGCACATCTAAGCTCTGCTGAAGCAAGTCACTGGTACTATTTTAGGATCTGATATCACTACATCTGCATTGACAGGTGCCATGGGTTAGGAAAATCTACAGTTTTAAATAGAATTCCTTTTAAAAGCTTTGTTAAAGGTTTCCAAAATGATCTTTTTTTCCACTAAATACTGTATAATAGTTGTGTTTATGCAAATGTTATGTAACATTTACCGTCTAGTAAAGGGTAGACATCTTCAGCAGCTTCTGATAATGTAGGTAGAAGTTTTTATTTCCAGATCCAATCTCCTATTTTCAGGCAACAATGTGAATCACAGGAATCTAGAAGTATATTTTATCTTGTGTCATTAGTAGAAAGTTTCCCTAGACACTTAGACATTACTAAGAAATTGGACTTGATCCTAAATCAGCTGATCTGCAATCTAGAGCTGGGTACAGAAAAGTTTAGACTAGTGGCTTGGGATGAAAATCAGCCCCTATAATTACACAACAATTTGTTTCCTGGAGTCTTTTTTTGCAGTTCTTTTCACTAAGTTGCTCTCAGAGACATCACTGTGGCTCCTTTTGAAATGTGAGAAGAGTCAAAAGTGTCTGCATTTAAATATTCCATCCCCAATACTGTTAGTGTAGCTTATTCATAACATGATCTTCAAACAGACTGTACTCCTATCCCTGATTTTACCAGGGTGACCTTCATTTGGAGTGTGTAGCTTGATGTTCAATGCGGTCTGAAAAGCACTGGCCCTCTGGGACCCATGCTATCCAATAGCCTGGCCTTGATGACAGGTTTGCCTTTAGAAATGTGTCCATATTCATCCTATTTTGGGGAGAAAGAAAGAAAGGATTATTGTTAGATTGGCTTGATGAAATTTGGAATAAGAATGAAGAAAGATTTTGTTTGAAAAAATCAATAGTTTATTCAATGTGCTACAGGACTGAAATTTATCTGGGAGAATCAGAGTAATTTAGTTTTATTAGGTGTTGCATCACTCAGCAAAGATAGCCAGAAGTATCATGCAGGCCAGATGTCTTTGTCTATCTACTTATGATCTTTTAGGAACATTTTTGAGGCGCACCCATCCTCACTCTGATACATGGCACATAGTCTCTGCCTATGAAAATCAATCAGCAGTGCAGCTGTGTCATTTACTGACAGAAAATAGAGCTTTCTTGGCATGAGACATGCAAGTCAGTTATCAGAGAACTATGGGCATGTAGCAATGCTACCAAATCCAATAAGAAATATTTCTCAGGAACAGCAATATGGAATTTGTACACAAAGAAATTCACTTAATACCCTGAGGAGGGATAACCTGTACCTAAATATGCAAGTACTGTACTTCTGGGGTGATTCTAGAGAGCCAGGCAAGACAACTTGGTTACTTTAGGGTGCTGTTTAAGCCAAAGTCCTGCTCATGTCTTTCACTGTCTGCTATAGCACCTCTGAGAGTCTTGCCTTCCTCACCTTCCTCAGCTGTAGGGCACTGTATGTTCCTCCAGTCTTTCTATGATGGAAAGGTTTGCTTATTTCTGACTTCTCACTTTTAGCTAGTTTCTAATTTTGTACTTTCCAACTGGCAGCTCACTTTCTAT
Organism: Coracopsis vasa; assembly: GCA_026283785.1. Taxonomy (NCBI): domain Eukaryota; kingdom Metazoa; phylum Chordata; class Aves; order Psittaciformes; family Psittacidae; genus Coracopsis; species Coracopsis vasa. Next base: position 106,157 of record JANHGB010049982.1, on the reverse strand, counting down.
TCCAGCACAACTCCGAGAGGCCAGATTGCAGATGAAGGTACCCATACTCCTGAGTGGAGAACAGTCATTGCTTCAGCATTCTGTTGAGTGTTGTTTGATAGTAACTGCCATTACAGGTGGTTTGCAGACCAGGTTATGTTTTCTCTTCTTCTTGTAGGTTTGGCTGCTTCTCCGTATATTGGCAGGAATACTCAGGGATCTTGGGTATGAGCTTCTGCTCTATTTGTAGAATGGTTTGGGCTGGAAAGGACCTTAAAGCTCATCCAGTTCCAACCCCCTGCCATGGGCAGGGACACCTTCCACTAGAGCAGGTTGCTCCAAGTCCTGTCCAACCTGGCCTTAAGCACTGCCAGGGATGGGGCAGCCACAGCATCTCTGGACAGAAGATTTGTATGTAACAAGACAGGTTTTAGGAGAGCAAGAATTAGATCCCTTCCTGTGGCATCCTTCTGATGCCACATCCCCTATGCCCTGCTCCTGCATCAGGCCCTATCCACCCTTGGGTCTCCACCTCTGCTTCCTTCCTGCTGATCTCAGCCTTCTCTTCCCCACCCTGGAAGATCCCTGTTCCTTGGTCTCCATCCCATTTGCTCCATTCCTGCCTTGAAGCCAGGCAGTCAGGCTCTCTAAGAGCCTTGTAATTTGGTTTAGCTGCTGACCCTTCAGCTCTGGGCTGATTTTGGCCAGAAGCCTTGGAGAGTAGGATGCAGAAGAGCCAGAGAAAGAAACAGCAGGCGGTTTGGAGAGGGTGGCTTTCTAGTTTCAGTGGTCAACTTCCACATCAGAAAAACCACTGGCGCTGTTGGTCCTCAAAGGTCATTTTCTTTAAGGAGCCGAGCTGTGGAGACTGGGACGTCACAAACGCTTTGTTGGTGCCACACAAATCCCATACCAGCTCCATGATCCATCAACTTCTGCTTCCACGGTTATTATCTGGGGCTTCCCGCATGCACTGAGTGAAAACCCCATTAAAGACAAAGTGCGTGTGTTCCCCCATGTGCGCATTTGTGCGGACACTAATGTCTCAGGACCGGCAGGACCAGGCAAGGGCTGTCATTACAGCCATGCCACAACCTACCACAGGCGCCAAGGGCTAGAGCTGTCCATGGAAACTCTGATCCCTGTGGAATGGGATCTTAGTTTGGTTTTGGTTTTTTAAGAAACCCACAAAAAATTGCTGAGCGAGCATAAAGCTAGATCGAAAGCCTTCAGAAGGCAAGAACACCAACATCTTATCACACAGACTGCCTCTAGCCCTGCTCTCCAGTCAGTCAAACTGGCTTTTAGGGTTTCCTTCTGGAGACACAAGTTATTTATGTTTTCCACACACACCTCATCTGTTTTCTCTCCTTTGTCAGTCAAAAACCCCCAACAGACAAAAATGGAGAGCAATTTCATCACCTGCACATCTTTTCCTATATAATTTATCCTGGTGGGATGAACAGAAATGATGGAAGTGGTTTAAATGTACAGTGGAGAAGCTGTTTGTCCATCGTATGCTTAAGGGAAAAAAATAGCAACACCACCCACTGATTATGCAGACAGTATTATAACTTTACATATACTACTGTGGGGAATGGATTCAGGAATGACAGCATCACGGTATACCAGTTGAGTATACATTTACTGTCTCATCTATAGCTCAGATCATTACTAGCTAGGCTTACAAAGCACAGCTTTGGCCTGTCTTTCTGACTGAGCTGTAATAACGAAGTGCTAAATCTAACCGATTTTGATGCAGCTTTTCACTGCTTGTACTGTAGTACTTTAGGGAGGGCTGGAATAACAAACCTTTGGTTTCCCCATTTTCCTGCCCAGGGCATCCAGGTAGAGCTTCACATCCAGCCTGTCCAAGCAGCCGCACATCTGCAAAGCACTTTCAGTTAGCTCCCTGTCCTAGGAGACAGGCTTGTCCCTTCTGTGATGTAACCCAGCACAGAGATTCTATCACGGGGCTAGGTGCGCTCCTCAGCAAGCATCAGGCTGTGGCATGAGCTCATCAAGTACTCATTTAGACCTGATTTAAAGGGGGGAAAATCCCCCAAACCCTAACAGACCCAGGATACACCACAGTGATTCTTTTCTCCATAGGATATTTGTCAGTGAGGAAATGCGCCTGTTTTGATGCCCTAAACCTTACAACAAAAAGTGTCTGCATAGCATATGGGTTCCTGAGTTACAGGCCAGCACAACGTGGCCCATTTATGACACAGAGCATCAGACATTACACGGGAAACAGCAAAGGCCACTGCAAACATTTGATTTATGAGATTAAATAAAACGTGTCTATCAAGAGAGTAAGGTGCATATAAAGATATCAAATCACGCCAAGTGTGTAAGAAGTTTGTCTTCGAATAAAGACTTCAACAGCAGCATCTAGAAAGAAAAAGAACCCCAATTTCTCTAAGCATCCTTTGAAAGCTGCTTGTCCATTTGTGGACCATGGGCTGTCAGTCCTTGCCCTCCAAACCAAGGGGTCTTCTCCCTACCTTCTCCATATCTGCTAACAGTGCTGGGGCACCTGCAGGGCTTAAAGCATCCAGGCCTTTGTGCCGAAAGCTAATCTCTTGCATTTTACCCGTTAATTAACTAGATGCCAACTGGAGAGTACAGGTGTTTGGCAGCTCCATGAGACACACACCACAGAGCCAGCAGCTGCTCTTATATTACCTGAAACTGCCAAATGTTCCTTGCCTGTAGCCCAGCAGAAGAGGACTGTGCTGGGGCTGACCCAAATGCTGTGACTGTGTGTGCTGCAGTGAGATTTTGGTCAGCCTTAGCTATTGAGGAGGCTCAAGCCTTACCATTGGGTTTAGGATGCTGTGGTCCCAGCTGTGTTTCTGCCTGAGGTCTGACATGACAGCAGGGATGCTCAGCCCTTGTGCCAGCATCTCTGCTCCCATGGTGCTGGTAAGCGCAGGGACAAGCAGTAAGCAAAGCAGCCTGACTGGCAGCGTGTGCAGCAGCAGAGATCACAGCCCCTAGCTGCCCCTGTCCCAGAGTCAGGGGTGCATCACTGTGGGGGGAATGGAGGAGGAGGAATAACACAAAGGTCTGCAAAATGACACAGCATCCACACACCTCATCCCCAGCCCTGCCAAGGCCATCCGTCCAAAGCAGGTTTTGTCAGCCCATGAAAATGGGATGGATGGGAAAGGATCTAAATGCCATAACCCTGATGGTTTCACATCCAGAGACTGAGCAGCCAGGATTGGCTTCAGATGGGAAAAAAAATCACATTTCAACACAAGCAGCCTCAAGGGAACATCCCTATCCCTTTCCCATGTGTCTCTCCTACCTTGGTTCTGTATGTGGTGGGGGTTCTGGCCTGCAGATGAGAGGTAGCTGCTGGAGACTGCAAACTGGATGCAGTTCTGGACCCCTTTTCGTTGCTATGTCCCAGACCACCACTAATCTCCTAGTCGCAGCATCAAGAGGAATGATCTCAACCATGGTGTAACAGAGATTATCAGAGATGCCCATTGCCCTGCCATGACAGTTATGACCACAGCAGAGCAAAGGCAGTGGTGAGACCCCGAGAGGATACTCAGTGAGCATCCAGGCTTGATCTTTAAAGGGATGCTTAGGAAAACAATGCATCCAGCTTCCATACAGCTCCTCTGAAAACCCATCCCTCCTGCCTTGGACGAGATCTAGCGCGCACCCACTGTGCTTGTCTGCGGGAGGCTACAGCGTGCCTGATGCAGGCACGGCACTGATAGAGCAGCAGGGATCCCTGGCAAGGCCAGCAGTGCTGTGAACAGGCAGCAAGGTCTCCTTCCCCCCAGCTGATTTGCATGCTCAAGGAAGGGTTTGCATGTGCAAGATATCTGTAGGGCCCGCTGCCAGCTTTTTGCCAAAGCACTGATTTTTCCTGATGCGAGTTACTGCTTTCTTCTAGTAATTATTGATAATGCTCTTGGATGAATTACAGACGTTTAAAAATGAATTAGATTGTATGTGTGTCTGTCTCCCCCGTCCCCTTTCTGTTTCGCCACAACAGGATCTATGGCTTTGAAATGTTGATACATATTCATTACAGCTTCTATGACTTGAAAGGCATAGCTAAAGGGAGAGCTCAGATCAACAAGGATGTGAAAGCGACAATGAAAGCAGGCTGTAAGCACAGTGAGTAAGCAGCATTTGAGCAGTTAGCACAGGGAATGAGGTACCAGGAAATCTGAATCCTGGTCCTGGTTCTGCTACTACCTCCTGATGGCTGTGGAAAAGACTTGTGTCTCAGCTCCCTCAGCCATAGGGTTGATGCAGTGATGCTTACCAGTGCTCTAAAGCATTATGCCATGTAAGTGCAATCTCAAACTGATGGCAAATGAATCCATCCATCACATTTCTGTCATTTCCAGTTGTCAAAGTAATTCTTTTTGGGAAAAAGAAAAGCCCTGAGCAGGTACCAAACCCAAAACACAGGTGAAAGCATCCTCTGCTCATAGTGTTCAGAGCAGGATCTCAGTGGCATGCGGTACACAAGCACTTCCGCACAGTCATGCGCACACTTGCATACGTGCTCTGTGTTTACATGGAGGCAAGTTTTGTTCTGCCTTGTTTTGAAGAGTTTCCAACCCTAAAGTTAAAACAATGCTGAAAGAAACTTTGGAGGGATCTTCTGTACCTGTTCCTATAGGCTGGGAAGTGGTGAGAAAATGGAGATGAGAGATGAGCTTGTGTTTCTTAGGGACATTGCAACAAGTGTGAAGAGAGAAGCAAACTGTCTTTGTGCCAGTGGGGTGGCACACTGTCAGCACTCTCATCTGGCTCTTTTCTCCTTTTCCACTGCAGCTCCTTGCGTGCGTTTCTGTGATGTGAAGTTGTGTCTAGCACCAGAAGGCATTTGGCCAGTGGCCTCCATTTAGGGCAATGCATTAAAATCACATGGGGTAGGAATTCGTTCATTTATCTGGAGCAACCCTTCCTGCCTGAATTCCAATCGGAACTGCTGAGGAGTTTGGGATATTGGCAAGTTGGCGGCTTTGTGGATAAAATCAGTGCAGCTGAAAAATTCCCAAGCAGGCCCGGCTGGAACATCTGAGCAGTTCTACCTCTGCCTGGCACAGCTTCTGAATGCCAAACTGTTGCATTTGGGACATATTTAAGCTTTTGGGTGAAAGCACATTCACCTGTTATAACTCTGCCCAGACTGCTCATTTAGTGCCTTTCCAGTGAAGACACCACCTGCAGTTTTCCTCTTTCTTCCTGAGAGTCTCTTTATGTTTGTGTTAAATATGAGACTGGTGCAAGTTTCACATTAACAGCAACAAGCCTCAACACAGAGCAGGTTGAGTACCAGCAATGCTCGAATAAGCTCTTCTCTGACAGCTCCTGATGCTAATATGTCTGTGATTTTATCCTCAGAGATGAGAGAGCAGCTTGTTCACTTTCCAGCCTCTGTGCCAGGCTTGCCAGTGAAAGAGGGAAGCGGTTTCCAGCAGTGGTGGTATTTCTGACGCTCACTGATTGTGTAGGAACTGGTCTGGGACTAAGTTCATTTCCTATCGGCTGACAGCCAGTCAGCACACGATAGGAATTTGCAGTCCCTGCTGCGGCGGGCTGGATTAGTATCGGAAAACTCCACATGAAAAGGCTGTCTAACCCATTACTAAACTGTGGATGCCAAGACATTTCCCCATCTCCTGTGAGGATTCATTTTATGATGAATAGCCCTTGATATAAAATAGTCAGGGATAAAAAGGTACCAGAAAAAAAGAAAGAAAATAGCGTCTATAGGAGGAAAGCATAGCTCTTTGTTTCTCAATGCACAAAGATCCATCGCTGAACTCTGGAAATACACAGGCTGGATAATGGATGCCATTAGGTTTACAAAGGAGACCTTCTTCTGTCACCTACATAAAGGTCACATCTGGAACACAGGCTCTAACCATCGGGTGCAAAGAGGGATGCAAAGCGGGTTTCCAGGAGCACTGACCAGCTGCAGTCCCCAGGGGCACTCTGAAGATGGGACTTGATTTAGTCAAAGCGGGAGCCCCTCCTTCCCCTGGTGCACCCAGAAGGGAGGTCATGTAAGAACCATTCTCACACAAGCAAACTGCCTTGCACAGAGCTGAGTGCTTTGCCTATCTGTGGTAAAGCACAGGTAAAGCTCTGTCCCAGTTTAACACTGGGAGCATGCAGTGTTACTTACTCGACACATACTCAACACTGCAGTGAGCATTGAAAGGCTGCTCTTTAAGGTGTTCAAAAGTCAGCAGCCAGAGCGAAGGAGCAGTAGTTTGGAGAGTCAACCCTGCTACCTAAGGCATCCCACCTTAGGACAACACCACCTTGGTTTCCCCCATGTGAGGCACAGAGCACGTGTTTAGGCATCCTTTCCTGAAAGGGACTAACAGTGCCCCAAGTGTTATTGTAGACACTCCTTATTGAAGTGATCCCTGTAGCAGCTGGTGCTCCTTCATAAACCATCACAAGTAAATCAGTGGCTTTGACTTACAGTGGCAAGATAGTTCTGTTTGATGGCAGACTGCTTTAATGTGGCTTTCATCAGAGCCTTTCTCCCAGGATAAGGAGACTGTCAGAAAGATGGCACCACTGGTTTGGGGCTACTGTTCTAAATTAATAGCAGGACAGCCTCCATCCACTTCTCCTGGTGGAAGGCACCAGGGAAGGCTTAGCCACAAAGACTGTAGCACTCATGATACCGGTGTATGCCTCCTTGCTATCAACCATATCATCTCCACCAAGTTATTTTCTAAGGGTAGGTTAGACTCCAAGTGGGCTGCGTATTTCCTTCTGGTAACAGACTATCTGATATCACACTGCACGTGTCCATCATTTCCCAGGCCGAGACCACTCGGAAAACCAAACCACAACCTGGAGCATGGAGAACAGAGGGGAATGCAAGGCTGGAAGTTGTTTCAAGCAGCTGGCCATGAAAAGACTGCAGTTTGAGAGTTGCTGTATCTCTAAAAACACAACAGGAGATTCCCATGGATCCATACTGGGATCTCAGCTGAGTGGCATGCCAAGCACTGGAGCTACATTGCTGCAAACCCTGAGTTTCCAGGTCGTAGCTGACCAGCGTGGTATAGACCAAGACAGATATAGACCCCCACAGAGGGAAGTGCAGGGTAACAAAAGACTTAAAACCACAGTGTGGCTCCTTGCTGATAGCAGGAAAGGTGGAAACATTAAGGATGAAGGAGTGAATTCCAGGCCATTAGAAACAGGGCTAGTAAATACAGGCTACTGATCAAAGGAGCTAGTGGTTATGGGTGCTGTGATAATGTATTGTCATGGGCAAAGAGAGGTGGTGTGGGAAGCAGTGAAATAAATCTATCTGAAGGGAGTTCATTGCCCATGCTAGAGTGCATTCATATGCCAAAGCCTGGATCTGTGCTGCTGGCTGCCTTCCCAAACCAGTGCACTTCAAGAGGGAAATGACAAATCTATTTCCCTGAGGTTCTGGCAAGGGGAGACAAAACGGGGCCTATTTTTCCTCAGAAAGGAGAGTCCAGCATGGTTTTTCTACCCCATTCAATAAGCCACAGAACCAGAACTGATAGCAGTCTTCTCCCTCGGACAATATCTCTTCCTTCTCTCACTGCCAGTGCCTGTCTCTGGCTGGTTTAGGGACTCATAAACCTGAGCTCAGGGACCAAATCCTCCACTGCTTCTTGATAGCGCTTTGTTTCAGCTGTGTGAGATGAAGACAGGAGGCATCTGAGCTTGAGCTCCTTCATCCTAAGAAGCTGAGTGTTGTGTCTCACTTTGTGCACACTCAGATACATGCACACTGTCACCAGCCCTGGCCTCGGGCAGCAACAAGTTTGTCCCTGAAGCTTTCCTTCTTCATAATCTGAGGTAGGTTTCCTTCCTTTTCTTCCCTGGGAAGGATCAGAAAGCTAAGCTGTTAAATTTCCTCTATCTTTAATTCATCCATATATGTAACAGCTGTTTGTCTGAATTGCTAGCACAAGATCAGTTCTCATTATACTGAAGAGAAGGTATAGGGGCTCATTCCTGTTCTCACTTATCAAATCAGACACAATTAATTCTTATATTGACTGGCTTTGGCCAAGAAAGTCATTAGTAAAGAAGCATAGGAGGATTATTATCTATCTATATAAATCTATGTACCTATAGTGTGTGTGCATGCACATGTAGACTGCCTCTGAAAAATAAAACTCTTCTGTATGCTAATTTCCTCTGAGTTTCCAAGACAACAGTGGTTTCACACAGTGCTGTCCCCATATAACTCCCTGGTCCTCTCTCTTCAGAGACGCCTTCCTGGCTTGTAAGGGCACTGTTGGCTTTTTCTCTGTTTCTGTGGCTTTTCCATATGCTTCTAATACTTCTAAATACTGGTAAGAGGTGGTGGCTCAGATTGTGAGTTGAAGGAGGTTTCTTCTTCACTGTCAGTAGTAGCTGTCATTCCTCATCATTCCAGAAGACCAGACTCACTCTCTACCTGATGGGACATGAGTGCTGGTGGGACATAAGCAAGTGCTTACGAAAGCAGCCTGGTTACAAGCAAGCACAAAACCAGAATTGAATGGCTGTATATTGTGTGAAGAAGCTGTGAATCAGATGTTCCTGCTTATCTTTTTTTCCAGGCTTCATTTTCTTGCTCTTTAAAAGAAAAAGCAGCAGGAAAAAAACAGACTCCAAGTCTGGTTTAGAACAGCTTAGATTTGGTGCCTTCAGAAACCTACCCAAGTTTGATAGGGGCATGCGCAGCTCTGAGAAATTCCCTTGGAAATGGGGTCTTCCCTCCAGAAAGTTGGAGAAAATGCTTGTATTTGGTGTTGAGGACAGTGAACAAAACCAGAGAAGTTCCAAAACATTGTCTAAAGGTTATATGCAGATGTAGAGATGGAAAAGTGATATGCAACACTGATAGACATTAGCCCATCCACTGACTTGCTGTGAGATACAGGGCAAAGTGTGTCTTAGTGCCCCCATCCATGAAATGTACACAAGTTACAGGAAACCTGAAAGATTTCATTCATATTTTTAAAATCCATTGAGATCTTCTGCAGAAATAGTCACAAATGGACAAAATCCTTCCTCAGGGTCAGTTCTGGGGCTGGTGCAGTTTAACATCTTTATCAGCGACATGGACAGTGGGATCGAGTGACCCCTCGGCAGGTTTGCCAACACCACCATGATGTGTTGTGTGGTCAGCATGCTGGAGGGAAGGGATCTTGACATGCTCGGCCTGCATGGCTTTACAAGGGCCTGTAGTGAAAGGACAAAGGGAAATGGCTTTAAACTGGAAGAGGGGAGATTGAGATGAGCTCTTAGGCAGAAGTTCTTCCCTGTGAGGGTGCCGAGGCACTGGCACAGGGTGCCCAGAGAAGCTGTGGCTGCCCCATCCCTGACAGTGTTTGAAGTGAGGTTGGATGCGGCTTGGAACAACCTGGAAAGTGTCCCTGCCCATGGCAAGGGGTTGGAACTGGGTGATCTTAAGGTCCCTTCTAACCCAAACCATTCTGTGATTCTATGATTTAGTCTTTCTGCTTCAGGGGAGTAGAAATAGAAGATGAAGAGAACAGATCTATTGACATGTCCAGATTTCAATCTGATCTTGACCTGGGTAGACATATCTTAGATTTTTAAAGTCATGAACTTGAGAATTATTTTAGGAAACTGTGTTGCCTTTAGGGTTCAGGTAGAACAAGGTTTTGGACCACAACACAAGCAGGCACACGCAGATGCCCTTTTCAGTCAGCCACCTCAGTTATGTCAGAGAATTTTATGCATTCTTTACCAAAACCTTGAAAGTAGCTAGTGTCACACCACAAACAGGGGAACTGTGTTTGGTAATCAGATGTCCTTAGTCATATTGTGACATTTGCCACTACAGAAAATGACTCCGGAAACCTCCATCACCCTGAGAGATGCTTGATCCTCTGGCACAATAAGCAGGTTGTTACAGCTATCCACTGTTCCTGCAGAACAGCACATAATCACATCAGCTGAGAAGCATACGCATACTCCTTCAGCTCCCAGAAGTGCTGTATGCAAGACTAACAGCAAAATGGCTTAGCCTACAGGAGCATGCCTCAGGATCGCACATCATAAATCTGTGCCTAACCTAACTTCGTG
>JANHGB010049982.1:0-93951 GCA_026283785.1 Coracopsis vasa | reverse complement strand
CTAGCTCATGCAATGCAATTGGAGAAACAAGTTAGAGGAAGAAGTCTTCTTGAGGTAACTGTTTTCATGTAGGGCTTGGCAGACAAAAAGCACCACTTTGAATTAATTTGGAATTAAGTCATAGAGTGAGCTGATAGAGCTCCAAATGAGTTATACCTCTAGCTACGCAGCTGTCATAAACAGATGTAGCTGCTTACCCAGAAGAAGGGTGTTTGTGGAAAAAGCTACAAGGACAAGCTTGGAGGCACAAGTTCTGGAAAGGTTACAGTGAAGCAAAGGAAAGCATATGAGATTGGTGCTGTTTGCAGTTTTCCACATACTTTCTTGCTTATAGATAGAGAATGTATATAGTTGGTGGGGTACTACTTTGAAGGCTGAACTGCCTTAGGTAAAGCTTCTAAAGATTTTGCTGAGAGGGAAGGGAAGGAAGTCATCAGGACTTGACTTTATTTAAATTGATTTGGTCTGTATAGGCCACTCACTTCAGGAGCCCTTCATAAAGCATCTGTAACTATATACATTTTGCAAGTGCCAAGAGATAAGATCATTTTGGCAGAAACTTTCACCAGTTCTCAGAGATACAGTCAGACAAAAACTTAATTCAGGCTCTGATGTATGCATCTTAACAGATGTGTCCAAACTCAAAGGAATCCCATGGGAACAGTACAACTGAATTTCTTTGTCTCTATTGATAGTTGAAAGAGTTATTCTTAGACATTGGATGGTCCATCTGTGAAGGAATTTGTTCCAGACAAGGGAAAAGCAACATCTTTGTGAAGAGTTTCCATGGGACTGAGAGGCAGGTTGGGCTATCATTGTGAAAACTGCTGAAGCAATTTAGACGATTTTAGAGAACACAATTCTTGCAAAGACCTGAGATTCTGGTAGGGAATAAAAGCTGAGAAGGAAAGTGGGGCATGGATAATTTCTGAAAAATCCGTGAAATAATCATTGGCAAGATGTTGTGATGGGGGAGGACTTTCTAAAGTTAAGTTTTAGCAAGAGACCAGGGAGTTTTTATGTATTAAATAGAATGCATTTTATAAACACTGTCGGTGATGGGCCACATCTGAAGCCTTTTGTCCGTACATGATCAAGTGACATGGCTGACGTGGGCCAATTCCAGCATTTTTTAGCTTTAACAGGATGGGAACTTTGAGGCAGTATGTTTTCTTTTTCTCCTCCTACGTTCTGATTTTTGTAGCTTGCTAGCCTTCCAGCATAATGGGGAAAGGCAGAGAGGGAACCTCACAAGATTCCTGAACCCCACAGAGCATTGAAAGTGGATGTAGAAACTCCAAGTCTTCATTTTCTTGAGCAGATAGAGGAAACTACCATTCACTTCCCATGAATCAATAAGTTTGATTTACCTGGGGGTGCAAATAGAGGCTAGATGAGTCTGAAGGTGGTTTGGCCTCATCTTTACATTGTAGGTGTCATGTGTTTCTCTTAGAGGTTCTGTGTCAGGAAGAGAACATGTGCTTATCATTTTCCCTCTGCCTCTGGACATTTGTGGCTGTGATTCCCTAGGAAGTGCTCTGGAGCTTTCAGATGATCTCCACTCTCAGAGAGGATGGGGGCAGGGGGGGATGTTGGTTCTTCCAGACCCCTTGTTTTCAGAGGCAGGCAGTATGTCAATAATAATTTAATCTGTATTTTTACTGACCTATGTATGGCATGTGTTAGCTAATGCTGAATATTTTTAGGTTGTTTTTGGTGACCTAAGAAATGGTGTATGTTTAGATATCTATTTTAGATGATATAATAATAATGATACAGGCCTTTTCTGTAGCAAACTAAACTGAAAATGAGGACATCCATAGTTCTCAAATACTGATGTCACAACACTTAGTTATACTTTCATCTTGCAGAACATTTGAAATCTTGTTTAGTAAATGTTTCTCTTTTTAACAGTTATAAGTGGTTTCTATGTCCTGTAGGTTTATATTTCTGTTTGTAACATTATCAAAGAAATATCAGCCAGGAATGACTTGTGTTTTCATGGAAGTAAATAAATGTTTCTTGATTTGTGTAGAAACAGGAGTAAGTACAAGTACAGGTAAGTAAAACTGTTAAGCTGAGCTCGCCCTGCCTCTGTTGAAAAAGCCATCACAATATGCTAAAGAATTGGTGGTGTAAAATGTTTTACTACTGATAGGAACTGGTCTCCGTATTCCTAATCAGTACACTAAGTGAGTTTTGTCAGGTTGGTCTCTCGGGCTTTTCTTCTCATGAGAAATGACTAATAGCATATGGTACTTTAGTTATGAAGTCAGTGACTATGTTTTCAGAAGCAATTGTGTGACTTTGGAGCTTAAGTTTCACTGATGCATAAATCAGTTACATTTATAATGTGTAGATGCTTTTGAAAATTTATCTAATTATTCTAAGTGTTGATTCTCTTATTTGATGGCCTTGCAATACTGGCTTGATGCTACGTTGTCAATTCTTGTGTTCAGTGTTTTTCTTACTGCTCTCCATTTAGAGAGCAATAACATGCATAATTTCAGCTTCAGTTTAAAACAGCCGTGCAAATTTCTAGCTTTTGTGATTTCAGGGGAGAACTTGGGTAGGTCCCCAGTGTATCTATTCTTTCTCGGTCCCAGGGGAAAGGATAAAAAGGTCTTACTGCTCTTTAAAATTCCATAGCTTCCATTCTGAAGATTTTGAGGTGGCTGAGCTGATAATGTTGTGATATTTCTGTTTGTAAGTCACACTGCAGCCACTGAGACATATTGTAACTGTCCAGTAAGGTATCTGCAGTTTGTTTCTGAGTTTACCTGTTCCCAGCTTCAGAGTCTTTCTCCCCACAGATTTTTATTACCATTCTTCAAATTGTGAGTCTTTAGTAAATCCTTCCTTTCTATATTTGCATGAGTGTTTCAACTGCCTCACTCATGAAATGAGTGACTGATGAATACTATATACTGTCTATCACTGTTCAACATACTAAGATGTTCCAGTACTCTTTTGGTTTTTGGGATTTGTTTGGTTGATTTTGTATGTGGTGTTTTGGGTTTTTTTTAATAACAGTCTCCAGAACAGTGCTTTCCTTTTCTCCCACCTGAAGTAACTTACTTGCTTCCATCATCCTCCATTCTGAAAATTAAAGCAATAATGTCAATTCCACTGCAGAATTTGTGTAACCTCGTTGACTACCTTTACCTTTCACAGATCAGTAGTCTGTCTAACCACTGAATCTACTCCTTCCCTACTTAATCCATCAATCCAGATAATCTACAGCATTCTTAGGTACCGGTCATTGCCCTGTAAGCTTTCTCTGTCATGTTTAAATAATGTTTTATTGCAGTCTTTATTGTCTTATTATTTGTCTTTATGCCTTTAGTGGTTTTTTTTCTTTAAATTTCCCCTTCATCCTACCAAATCTTTGGTTTACATCTAGCCTGCTACAGTTTATGCTCAGTTCTATTAGTGTCACTTGAATATGATTTCCATCTTTAGAAGGATACATTTTCAGCTTTAATGAACTCTTATACCTTGTATTTAACCATTGTAGCACTTTCTATTTCCTAATTTTTTTGTTCTTGTCCTTGGATATACATAGAGACTCTGTGTATTAGGGCCACTTCCCTGCTGATTGTATGGATTTTAATTCTTTTCCTTTCAGACCCTTTCTGACTAACTTCCTTTTCTTTTTTTTTTTGTTGTTTTTTTTTTTTTTTGTCCTTCTGATAGTTGCTCTTCCTGAAGTTGCACATATGAAAACTGCCACTTTATATGATCTGCTTGAAGGATGTCGATCATGCCAATCATTGTTATTTCATGTCTTAACCATGCATGCTACTGCTGTCATCTCTTCTGTCCTAACTGGGTGAGAAGACTAAACCAAATGTACCATTTCCCTAATGTGGTCTGCAGAGGGACACTTCATGGAGCAGACAAACATAACAGATTTTGCAGAGCTTGACAGGTGACTCATACTTGAAGGAAACTAAACAGCTGCACCTACATCTCCTTTTGTCCTACTGTGTGTTGTTAAAACCCTATATAACCCAGTGGTTAGTCCTTTGCGTGTAACAGCAAGACACCTTCCATGCTTTGAGAAACATTGACTGGTGCATTAGTTGCCTGATTTGTTGCAACTACACAATTCTGGAGTTACAGCTGTAAAAATAGACTTGTTCACTTTCTATTTCTTTTCACCACTGTGATCTGTCTAGCATTGGAGCTTTATGGTCTTTTCATCTAAGCTTTCATGGTCACTTTCTCTTCTTTTCTGTCATTTACCTGTGGTAGAGTAGCCATGTAATGTTTGTGCTATGATCCCACTCAACTTCAGGGCCAAAGCAGTATTAAAATGAGGAAAAAAGAAAGCAATTCTTGAATTGTTCTTGGCTGAGCAAAGAGAGCTTTTTCATTCAAAACATTTTTGAAGTGAAGCCTTAACGTGGTACTGGAACAGAAATTGAAAGGTAAAACCAAGGTACTGTTTAATACCACCAGCTAATATTTGTAAAGTGTGCTAGAGGATGTTGTGGGAGGTGAAATAATTATATTTCTCCAAGAAATGTGGTGTTTGATCTACTCCATAGGTGAAAGTTGTTGAACGCCATCAGAGTACTGCTAAACTCCTTCATCTCCATCAGGGTATTTGCCTCACAGCCTGGTGCGCAGTGGACCACAGCGACATTTCCTGGCTGACGCTGTGTGTTTGGGTTCCCGAGGATGCTAATTATTATAGTTTCTAGAGGCAATGCCATTGCACTGTCTTTTCATTTATGTTTTCTGTGACTGTTTTCATTGTCCATGGAGTCATTTACAAGGCTAAAATAACATGAGATCTAGTCTTACGCAACTATCACTCAGGAACCAGAATACAAAGAGAATGCAAGATCTCTAGTTAATCTGTCAGCACGAATAGCTCCTTGAGAAATTAACTGTGCCCAGGAAAAAAAGGATAAACAAATCCTAGAACCCCTACTCATTCCAGCTTTGTTGTGTTAAACACTGGAAGGATCTCTGCTGGCTGGGATGCGCAATATATACTCTGTATCAGTGTGTGACATGTGGTGAAATGCTTCTTCTTGAAAGCCCACAAGAGAGAAGTAGTATAAATTAAGAGTAATCTCACAACAGCTATTTTTGAGTTCTTAACCAGTGAAAATGTAAGTGTAGCAATATTGTGCATCTATTAAAAATCTTGAAAGGCTCTTTATAACTAGATGATAGGAGTGATAACGTGTAATTTATTGATGTTACACAGATAGAGGAGAAACCACAAAGTAGCAATTTTTGTGTGAAAAGGGGTATGATAGAGGAAATAAAAACAGAGCAAGGGACTTCTCCACGCAGCTTCATGCCTGTGTGGGCAACCATGTCAATTTGAACAAAACCACCTTGTGCTTTCATCCCATACCATGTTTCGAAATAGGGCATATTCTCTGTATTCAAAAGTAAAATGCCCAGATACTCTCTCTACTGTTTTTGGCCAAGTTGAAGGTAGAATGTGCCTGAAGGCAGACCTGAGAAATATCTCTCCTGCACTTTATTAGTATCACCTGTTGGTGTCTGTATGCTTGTGTATACATCTGATCCTGGGGCCTTTTCTCAAGGAAAAAGCCTTGGAATTGGAACTGACAATGTACATTTAATGCTGCAGATCCATCTGAGGATGTCAAGCTACACATGAATGCTATGGTCCTGTTTATAGCCTTAAAGCATTCTGCCATAGATTTCTCTTCCTATCAGAACTAAGTAGGTGATTTTGGAAGTAAGTCTGCTCCCAGGGATCGTGGAGATCTCACTAAGAACAGAAATTTTCCCTGTGGCCTTCAGCATCATTGACATGATCGTGTGCTGTTTCCCACTGATATTTAAATTTGAATTATAAGCAGGCCTGAACACATCCCATAAACTCAAAATAAAGAAGCCACAGTCCAAACCAGTATGAATATCTGTCTCAGGATATTTCTAACTTGAAATACTCATCAAAGCACCCAGTTGTACTAGCTAACAATTACCCTTTCACTAATACATAATGAAGATGAATGGAAAAAATAACCAAATAAAATCTAGCATTTTCACGTGATAGCTTTCCTCTTCTCAGGGCTGAGCACACAGCCACTGGAAGAGATAAAAGAATCCTTTTCTCAGCTCTGAGGACTGGCATTTACAGGGTTTCGTCCATTCCTTGTTTCTCCCATCATCCAGTAGTTCTGGATGACCATTGAAAGGCCTTTCTCTGGAAATATGGAGGGTGTAAGCAATGGTCTTCCACAGGCAGTAGCTATCCCACAAACATCAACCATTTCTGATGCACCTTTTTCCTAACAGACTGCTGCAAACACTCCCTGCAGAGGTTCCTAGCTTGAATAGAAACCTTCTAAACAGGTAATTACTTTAAGAGGGTTTAATCTATATTTTCCTTTTAACCAAAGCCCATAGGCTTTCAGGCTTAGTGTATTTAACCACACTCAAACTGATAAGCTTTTCCTCCTTGTCTTTCCGCCGGGGGGAAATATGTAACAATACAGGACAAACGTGAAAAGAGTTCATGGAATAGCAATTGTCTCTTTTGGAGACATGTTTTAGTATATTTGCACCTATTATCCTTCTAATTCATTCTCCTTCCAGACTCTGCTCCTGTCTGCAGCCCCAGCCCCTTCTCCTCCCTAAACAGCGCTTCTGAGAGAGGATGTAAGTTTGTACAGCCTACCACAGAGAGATAACCAAACGCAATCCCTGTTCACTTTTGGATATTCAGTCTGAAATGTGTTACTAGTTTTAAACAAAAGCCTTTCAAGCAGGTGAAAGTATTCTTAATGACTATGGCAAGCTTTTGATCAGAACCATAGAATAGCAAGATAAATCACCTTATTTGCTTATATTTTCCAAAATTTTGTGGTTTTTTTTTCTCCAAGAAGCATCCCCCTATTCTATGAGTTGGGAGTGTTCACACTGTAACTTCACCACCATCACTGGCCCATCTTGCCTCTTCCCTGTCCAGTGGCTCTTCTGTTGCAGGTCTGCCAAGTGCAGTATGCCCGCTGAGTAACAACACCTGGCACTGTGGTTAAAAACTAGCAGTAGATGCACCTAGAGTTTTAAAGACCCAAACTGCCTTAAACTTACAGCCAGTTAAAACAGTTGGGCCATGCTGAGGCTTGGCAGGATTGTGTGTGAGCTCCCTGGGAACAAGCGAGCGTGGTTGAAACAGTTTTTGTGTAGAACATGGAAATTGTTCCCTGCTGAAGGAGGGAATTAGCACAGCCTCGTTTCTTTTCCTAGGAAATAGTGCCATCATGTGGCCACATTGCTTTCTCTGTTTCAGAGGGCAGTTGTACAAAGTTTTCTCCCTTACATTAAAATGCTATCTGGTGAGCCTGTCTTTTGCCAATGTAAATAGGTTAAAGCAGGCCAGGGCACAGGAATTAACACCCTTGTAATGATATGACAAGCCTGTTAATATCCCTCTTAATGCAGGTGTGACAACAGCTTTGGCTGTTTTTCTGCTAATGTAGTATATGTTGCTTAGAGATGTTGTAGATACCTACAGAAGAAGCATACACCCATCAATGTAGTAGTCCACATTTATACCAGGGGGATCTGATGGCATGGCTGTAGCAGCAGAGGGTCTGCAGACAAGGGATGAGAGAGAACTGAGAGAAACAGTGTGTATATATGTGTGCCAGTGTTTACAGTGGAGGTACATTGGACTGTACCCCAAATATGTGCCTGGGCATAAAATGGCTTTTGAGTATACCTTCTTTACTCTAAAGTATTTTTGGAGTTCCTAAAATAGCAAGAATACAAACTGGAGTGAAAGTGGGAAAAGTAAATGCCCTGGCTAAAAATGGAGTATTTCTTTAACTTAAAAATAACTGAATGTGCTGTAACACTCCGAAGCCCATGGTCACCAGACTGCAATGAACTGGAATTTTTTTATACTTGGTATTTCACGGTTGTAAGTAGGATGTTCACCATAAAGAGGTATAAAGGAACAAGTCACTAGAGTAGTTTGAGAGGAAAGCTTCGTTTTTGTAACCCTGGAGAACAAAATTTCAAGATACCTGTGGAGTTAATTCTTGATCTTTCTGTAGTGTTCTCTATCCAAGCAACACAGAACAATTTGTGAAGATTAAGGCATGCAGTCCTGCTGCTGACTTGGGTGCGTGATGCTCTCCTTGTTCTACAAATGCAGCAAACTGAGGCACAGACATTGCTGCCTGCAGGTTTTAGAGCAAACAGGATTAGTGCTGATGGACACCTCTCGCAGTCTTTCAGGTGAAACAGAGAAAGGTGATTCACTGACTGCTCCCCAAGTGTGTAGGCTTAAGAGGCTTTTATGCTTGACATTGGGAATTAATGCCCACTGGATATAGAAGCAATTTTACGTGCAGACACCTTGGGTTTAGTCTTCAGCTTTGTGTAAAATGTATATGTCATCATTGGGTAGATGCTAAAAAGGCAAGGGAAAGCCTGTCTCCTGAACAAAGTTTAAGCAAACTCTTTGTTCTTCGGCATCTACTCAATATGTTTGTTCCTTGGAGAGTAAGGTTGTGTTTGTGTGTGCATGCATTTCTGTCTTTCAAATGAATGTAGTTATTAGACTATGAAATGTAGAGAAGTTTGACAGCTTTCAGAACGCAACTTCCATAGAGTGTATTACTGACACATTAATAGACGTTGTGCTGGTAAAAATACAGTACTTCCTGTTAAATGTAGACTGCTACATATTTTGATTCTAACAACAATCTGGTAGGGTTAGGGCAATTTGTGTAGTGTCATCTGGTGTTTGTTTTGGATTGATATTATAGAAGAAGATACTGATTTTCAAGATGTTCAAGCAGATGATTGGGTGAAAACTCCAGCAAACCTTTAAAGCAACAGAAAGCAAGGGCTGCTCCTGGTCAGATCTCCTGCTGAGGATACAAATGTTCTTCTGTGTTCCTGAAACTCCATACAAACATTTCGTCTTGCAGGCCTCTGCTCAGAATGAGGCCAAATATACAGGAGAATGAGTCTGAGCAGGATTTGCTATATCAGCCTTTCTAGCATCATAGAGATATACTGAGAAGTCAGCCTCTACCAGGGTTTCAGGATTTTAACTCAAGTCAGTTCTGTCAGTGGAAAAAATGTTGCTCCATGAAATTCGGTCTCAGAGAATTGGAACCTGAAGCAGGACTAATTTTGTGTGTTGAAACACTAGATAAGAATTTTTTGCTCTGTTAATCCAGTTTTATTTTAGAGTAACTAACTTGAGAACAACAGAACATAAAACTTCAGCACTTGGAATAAATCAGGTCATCGGAGCCGAAGAAAGCATCTCCAATGGTTATGGTACTAAGTTTGGAACAGGAGACACTAATATGTGGAATAAGAAAACTTGGTGTGGAAATTGTGGGGCTATAGTAGCTTTCATATGTTGTGATGGAAATGCTGTATTTTCACTCCAGTGACATATTTATACAAGAGTTGAGATTTTCATTCCAAGCTAAGGATTCTCTACTGAGATGTGCCTTTCTTAAGGAGAATCTGTAGGATTTTGTTTTGATAACAGTACTTTATTTGTTTGGTTTTATTTATTCTGTAGGGTCTTTAAAGAGTAACATATACGAAGTGTCTCGGGCAACTGTTTAATTCACCTCACTCAGCTAGAGTACTTACCCACTTTAGTGCACTGCATTTTAAATGAAAGAAGGACAAACTGGATAGAAGACAGAAGGAGGTAAGAATGAGAAGAGTGCATACAACCAGTGAGGGGGAGTGAGAGACCTGAGTCTATATTTTCTAGGAAAAGTAAGGTCTAAAGAAGAAAAGTGAAGCAGTTTCCGATATATAAGATGAAAGTGGTTAATAGTTCTCTATCTCTGCTGGAGGAAAGGATGAGTAATCAGTTTCAAAATTAAATACTGTGAAAACTTTCTTGCTATAAAGATCTTAGACTGTCTGTCTGGAGAGAGAGTGGAAATTCCCCACAATGGTGGTTTTTGCTGGGTTTTGCAAACATATTTAACAAATTTCTGAAGGGATAGTGCAGGTAAATTGTTTTCACTTTAAGGAAAAGGTACTTCTTTTCCACTAGATGACTGAAGAACCTAATGCATCCTTGTGATGCAGTCAGGAGACTGGTCATCCTACACTTGGTGCAGAGACTAAAGATTAGAGATATCCAAAACTGCACATAGTGGAGGAAGAGAATAAGTAGATGATAATACTTGCCTCCAGCAGCAGCAGCAGGTTACTTGGCTTTTGTGGTGCTCCAACACGCTAATGGCTGGATTACAGATGCATAGAGAAACAGCAGTGGGAAGAAAGCCTACCAATCCTAACTTCCACATCTCTGTCTTAGCCCAGGGTGTTCGTCCACCTAAGGAAGTGCTTGTCATTTGGTGATGAAAATACCATGTTATACAAAGTGTAACACCTCCAACTTTTGTGCTGTCTCTCAAAGTGTGTATTCTCAAATGTGAGGCTTGAGAATCTTGACAGGAAGACAAACTAGGCAACAATATCAAGCTAGTTCTAAGATAATCTTAAGTATCAGAGAGATGGGTTGCCAAACAGTTTTCTAAATGCTACTGCAGAAAATTGAGGCAAAAATGTAATCTCTCTCTCTCGGCAAGCCTACCAATTCTCAAGGACAGAAGATAGAGGGATAAAGGACAATTATTCTCTTTGCCTCATAAGTATGAAAGTGAGACTAGAGCCTTTGGGGTTCACTCTGCTAGTTGTTTCTGTGAAAGACCACACAGTAAGTTTCCAAAAAGAACTTGGATTCCAGCGTCCTAGGCAGTTTTGCTTCAGGTGAAGTCTATGCACTGAGCTACTGCCGAGTTTCAGTAACTGTGGTGGTTTCATCACCACTGTGTTTCTAGAAATGGTAGTCATTATTGTGCAATGAGCTTTGAGATACTGTGATTTTAAAGGACACTAGAGAAAATCAAATTCTGCGATATCTTTCTGTTATGAGCATTAAAGCTGTAAGCATTGGCTTTGCAGAAAGGGACATCTAGTGGCTGTACAAAAAAAAAGCCTTACTAAATACTTTTAATAAAGCCTTATCAAATACTTACATGTCTGACTAAATAAGTCATACATGTATGACTACTGTATGTCATACCTACTTATGTATGACCTGCTGTCTTCAATATTCCATACATCTTTGTAGCTCTACATCATGTTTTTGCTGGGATCATTCTTTATGGTTTTGGCAAAACAAAAAAAATCACCTTTCTAGTTTTTTGTAGGTCTATGTATGGTAGCTTGGAAAATAGAAAACTGCCTTCAAGCCATGCTTGATGTACTTCACTGCTACACTTCCACATTTTCTATAGTATCTTCCAAGCGTTCACTGCCTGCTGTTTCCTTCTGCCATTGCTTTCCCTTTTGGTACTGTATTTGGAGAGGTTGTCATTGTTATTGTCATGGTAAAATCTACTTTCTTTTGAATGCCCATAGCATGAAAGTCAGCAGGAGGGGTGGATGAGATTCAGGGAAACACTAATCTAAGCACTCAGTCATGTATTACACACAAAAGTTTGTTCCTTTCCCATCCACGTTGTGCTCCTTCTTACCAATCGAGGATGAATTCCATGCATGTTTCTATGAATAGGCTGACAGTTTAATCGGTACATTTGCATATGGGCAAACGGAGCTTTTTTCAAAGTTGCACAGTAATATGTTTCACCTTTATGCCATGCCAGCTTCAAATTGCATCCCAGGAGGACTGCAAATGTGCATAATCTGTGCAGTTGTCTCAGCTTTTTTTTCATTTTCTTTTCTTCCTGCTTTTTTCTTCCCTTTTTTTTTTTTTTTTCCTGAACTGGCAAACACCTATTCATTGCCCATCTGGGTGAGAATGGCCTTTGCATTTTCACACCCATTCTTTCCTATATGGTTTGTGAATACCCCTCCAATCAGAACTTGCTTCACAGAAAAGGGACAAAACCATTTTACAGGAGTTTCTCAGAATTCAGTCCATTGGGATCTCTACATCATGTTTACTGGACAAAAAAGGGGGGGGTACTTAACAAAGACCACTTGAATTTCATAAAAAGGTTCCCACTGTCTCGAATTTAAAAGAGTGGCAGGCCTGAGAAGAGCCTGAGACAGCAGTCTTTTTCCTGAGCCAGGCATTCTGTGCAGTGACGAGTAGGTGAGTGTGCGTGTGTGTAGCTGGGTCTTGTGAAGAGCTGACACACTTTCTGGCTTGTCCAAGGCCCTAGCAGTCTTTGTAGGAATGTAGCATTTACTTTAGAATCAAACTTGAATTGGCAAGTCCACCTTTTATGGGGAGCATCCCCTTGGGACTTTCAGCTTAGATCACTATGCAGCAAGGGACAACCACAAAACTTGGATCTGGACAGTTTCCTGCAGAAAGGGAGAAGAGCTGCATGGAATAGCAGGTTTTGCTACAGACCAATCCCTGGAATTTGTTAAAGTTGCTCTCTTCTACTGCTGTGGTTTGTGTAGTAGCATCTTGGACACAATTGTGGATTATTTGTTTCCTGTGCTTTGGGTAGGCATAGTTTTCAGTGTTGGCTGTCAAGGAAGGTGGCCTAGAAGAAATATCCTCAAAATCTATACTAACTTTTTTACTGTTATGTGTCTCTTCCACCCACCCTTCTTGTTTTAAGGAGTGAACTTCAGTTGTTTCTCGGTTAAAGAAGTGGTAGTTGTTCCAATTTAATTTGAAGAAGTAAAGAAATGAGAAGATATGTTAGAGACATGTTTGCGTGGAAAGGAAGCCCTAGAGTCAAGCCAAGTAATGATCAGTACTTTCTGATGGAAAGATTTCTAGAATACTGATAAGCAACTACTGAAAGGGAGATGGAGATAAATGGGTAGCTATGCAATCACTTGCCATGGCCTTGAGGTCTTGAAAAGAGGGGTCATCTATTTATCATTAGTCTTCAATCCTTCTGTTTTCCCACCAGTACAAAGCTTTTACCAAGTTTTCTTCCTTTCAGAACAAGGATTCTGACTTTCTATGTAAATGCATTTTGAATCCTCATGTGATCTGACATGTTGGGAAGGGAAGAATCTGGAACTGCCCTGGAACCCTCTGGAGAATGACTCTGGAAAGAGGGGAATACGTCTCTTCTGTACATTATTTTGTGTAATAATAATTGCAGTGCCCTTGAAGGAAGGTCTCCCAGGTTCTAAGATGTTTTCTAGTGCTATGATCAGTCACATCAGAGGAAACCAGCAGAGCTTATGGACAAGACAGATGTAATGCACAACCTCCATGATACTGTTAGTAGTTTCCTCCTTGTTCCTCCTAGTGCTCTAATCTCACATGGAAATTAGTACCCTTCTGATACTGGCTGGTTTACATTTATTAACATCAGACTTCTTCAGACAGCTTGGTCCCATCAGGATTTCCAGTTCCTGACCTTTGTGCTTCCCTTTTATCATTCAGCTGTTTCAGAGAATTAAAATAACCATCTGTGTCCAAGGTGGTTTGTCTTTGAACCACCAGAATAGAGGGTGCTTGAGATGTCAGGAGTGGATAAATTAGAAGGAAAAGGCAGAGCAGGAAGAATGCCACATTTTCCTGCAAATTGTAGAGGGTATATCTGTGTATGAGATGTAAAGCACCCCTTAGGCTGGAGCATAGGGACACTCTTGGGCTAAAAGGCATCTAGATTAAACCACTTTAAATGCCATGTATTTGCCCTGTATATTTCTGTTAAAGCAGACAGTAGCAGTAAGCTAGTTTAATTTACTCATGCTTCTCTACCAAATTTCACTTTTGGATTCTCACACATGAGCAAGTAATTGTGGCAGAGGGGTTGTAGCTCTAGTGGAAACATTCAAAACAGAAAGACTGTAATACTAGTGATGATTTTGCATTACTTTTCTCTGCATACTTTTCTAGGAACCAAGGTGATGCATGCACTACAAATGCTAAGAGAAAGAAATTATTAGTAATGTTTTATTTGTTTACCACTTAGAGGGCTCTTGGTTTTTCATAGTTGAAAGGTCAAACCATAGTTTCTGCCCATCAAAATCTAAAGAGACAAAAAATAAGTGGAGAACACGAAAGGAAATAAAAAAGCATTAAAACCAAAGCAAGCAAGATGGAGATAGGGAAGAGTGGACTGAGAGATTAAGAAGTTACTTTTTAGTCACTTGTACAAGTCAGTTGTGACGGTTATGTTGGCTCTGTACCTGAATTGGTTAGGTGCTTTTCTAAACTGTTTGCTATTTAGATTATTAAGGCAAACGAAGACAAAGTCTTCCTTAGAGTAAATGTCTGTAATTTTCCAGTTTCTGTCAAGTAAATAACAGCAGGAGAACATTTGTTTTTATGTGATGGCATTCTGGTGCCAGTCAGAACTGGGGATGTGCTAAAACTGAAGCGGACACCTCATGTTAACTTTTTGCTTTGGGTTCTTACAGAGGACTGTTTGTCACTACTGGGTAGCAAATGTTCTAAACCACAACCCCAGACAAAACCGTGCGTGGGATTTTAGGAACATTTACAGCCTAAATCTTTAACCAGATTTGGATTTTACGAAGTGGCTGCCAGTTTTTTAGATACAAGTAACTGTACTATAAAACACAGGCTCCAAATTCCTTGAAATACCAATCTAGATAGAAATCACATTTTCATACACACTCTTTGCATTAACAGCTTGATCTAAAGTGTCATTAAAGTAAGAATCTGATCTTTTCTGGCATGGGTCCACATCTGAACAACCTAAAATCCACTTCTAATCTGTGAGCTCAGGCTGTCTCTAGGCTTTTTAAAACCAGGTAAACTGGCTTTAAAACTTTTTCCTGTTAATTTAGGCCTTGAGCTTCTGCAAATGTGTAGCAGAGCTTACTTCCAGCCTTACAAAGATGCTGTCTTCTTATTGGTGCTTTTGTATGTGATTTTTACAGTATAATATGTTTTGTGTACCCAGTGGGCAGTCACCTTCTCCAATGCCCTGACTGTGGCTCTGCAGAGGACAAGACTCAATCTGTTTTGTTTTTGTTTTTTGTCACCTGCTTTGCTCCAGGTAACATCAGTTGCAAGGGGATGACAGAGCGCATTCATAGCATCAACCTTCACAACTTCAGCAATTCTGTGCTCGAGACCCTCAACGAGCAGCGCAACCGTGGCCACTTCTGTGACGTGACGGTCCGCATCCACGGGAGCATGCTACGCGCCCACCGTTGTGTGCTGGCGGCTGGCAGCCCCTTCTTCCAGGATAAGCTGCTTCTGGGCTACAGCGACATCGAGATCCCCTCAGTGGTGTCAGTCCAGTCTGTGCAAAAGCTCATTGACTTCATGTACAGCGGGGTGCTGCGGGTCTCACAATCAGAGGCCCTCCAAATCCTCACAGCTGCCAGCATCCTGCAGATCAAGACTGTGATTGATGAGTGCACAAGGATTGTCTCGCAAAATGTGGGAGAGGTCTACCCGGTCATTCAAGATTCTGGCCAGGAGACACCGAGAGGAACACCCGAATCAGGCACCTCGGGGCAGAGCACCGACACAGAGTCTGGCTACCTGCAGAGCCATTCACAGCACAGTGTGGACAGGATCTATTCAGCCCTTTATGCCTGTTCCATGCAAAATGGGAGTGGGGAGCGCTCCTTTTACAGTGGAGCTGTGGTCAGCCACCATGAAACAGCCCTGGGGCTCCCCAGGGACCATCACATGGAAGACCCCAGCTGGATAACCCGGATCCATGAACGATCGCAACAGATGGAGCGGTACCTCTCCACCACTCCGGAGACCACACACTGCCGCAAGCAACCACGGCCTGTCCGAATTCAAACCCTAATGGGCAACATCCATATTAAGCAGGAGATGGAGGATGACTATGACTACTATGGCCAACAGAGGGTGCAGATCCTTGAGCGCAATGAGTCTGAGGAATGCACTGAGGACACTGACCAAGCAGAAGGCACTGAGAGTGAGCCCAAAGGGGAGAGCTTTGACTCGGGAGTCAGTTCCTCCATTGGCACTGAGCCTGATTCCATGGAGCAGCAGTTTATGGCTGGTCTAGGCCGGGATGGGCAGCAAGAACCTTCTCAAGCAGATCAAAATGACGTCCCTGCTGATGGCACTCAGCCGCAGCAGCAGCAGCAGCATGTAGATGCCAACTCTTCCTCGCCAGAGAGAAGCAATGACGTTGAAATGGACAACAAAGTGCTCACAGTCAATAACAGCACCGAAAAGGGGGCTTTGCAGCCTTCTGTCAACACAACTGTTGCCCAACCATTGCCAACCACACAGATCTACTTACGCCAGACAGAAACCCTCACCAGCAATCTGAGGATGCCACTGACTCTGACCAGCAACACTCAGGTCATTGGCACAGCTGGCAACACCTACCTGCCTGCCCTTTTCACCACACAGTCTGCTGGCAGTGGCCCTAAGCCTTTTCTCTTCAGCCTGCCCCAGCCTTTAGCTGGCCAACAGGCACAGTTTGTAACAGTGTCCCAACCTGGCCTGTCAACCTTTACTGCTCAGCTGCCAGCCCCACAGCCCTTGGCCCCATCTGCGGGCCACAGCACAGCAGGTGGGCAAGGTGAAAAAAAGCCTTACGAGTGCACTCTCTGTAACAAGACTTTCACCGCCAAACAGAACTACGTCAAGCACATGTTTGTACACACAGGTAAGAGTACGTCCCTTTGACTTATACATGAAGCCAGAGAAACATGGACTTAGTTTCTGTTTCCCAACAGCCCTTGCATAAAGAGAAGGGAGCTGGTATCACTGAACACTTTCCCAGTTTACTGCATTGAAGTTGAGCCCCTGCAGAAACATATAGGTCCCTTATGGGGCCTAACTGTGCATGGTACAGAAACAAGCTCATTTTACTTGGAGTGAAATGTGTCCTGCACCCATCCGAGGAAATGGTAGAGATTTGTTGTCCCTTGTAAGCTGACCAGGCAACGTTAAGTAGAAATGGCATGAGGAAAAGATAATTACAAGTCATTCAAGAAAAACTGTATCTACTAAAAAAGGGCACCCCCCTGTAAGTTTTACAGCTACAGGAGTTCAAGTGGTGATCATTGGCATGAGTTTAGGACAAGTTCATTCCTCATGGAATGGCAGCAGTAGTTCCAGGCCTGTGTGTTAGACACTCTGCCAGATATTTTCTAAATCTTCTATATTCCTATAAGAAAGTAAATTAGGAGTTTTTTCAGGAAGTTCCTCTGTACTTCACTGAAGCTGACTGCTGTAATCCCCTGTGGTAAGTCAGATACTTCACTAGCTGTGCATACTGAAACATTTAAAAATGTAAGGAGAATTTTAAATAATAAATGTAGAACACAACATCAGGACCCTTTTTGTTTAAAAATGCAACTGCTTTGGTATATGGTCTTTTGAGACAATGTAGGTAGCCATGTTTACTATGAAGCCAAAAGTGCCTTTTCTAGTTTTGTCAAGTTACGAGACTTCAAAGCAAGGAGATAGATCTATCGTACATGGAGAAGCTATTCTGGGTTCAGGACTAAATTTTGCTTGCTTTAGCCCTCAGCTTATTCTCATGTTGGAGAGAAATTCTAGTTTAGAGAAAGAGTAAATATTTCTCTTACCAAGCAGTGGTTTTGTTAATGTTGGATCCTAAAATAAATGCTGGGTTTGTGATACATGAAGTAGAACCTGGAGAAATTGCCCAAGGTATGGGAGGAATGCAAGTCATGAGTCCCCATTGTATCCAGTAGATTTCACTTCCATAGGCATATGTAAACTTTTAACTTCTATTTACCTGTAATTACCACTTAAATGAAAAATTCCCCTAGGCATCTAAGACAGACTTGTACATGCTCATATATACAAAAATGTCAACTTCTCAGCACTGGTGCAAAATGTATGACTGCAAGGATCAAGAATCCTGAATCCCAAGATTACCCATTGTGTCTGTTTATGTTCTCTATTTTTCTGTTGTGGATGAGTAGCTAAAATACTAGATAGTGTTGTGCTATTCAGAAAAAAATACCTCTTCAGAACACAGTCAAATATATCTGCCTGCACCCTTGTTGTAAAAGCTAGAAAGACTTCTTCACAAAACACTTCACTGAGATTAGGTGCTTTATTTCCCCAATCCCAGCTGTGCACTGCATTTGATATTTGGAGTCAGATAAAAGTAATATTGGAAGACCTGGCGTAAATATTCCTAGCTACTGCACATAAAGTCAACCAAGGAAATTGATAGGCACCTCTAATCGTTAAATAATACCTTTTTTGTGTGGGTCTGAGAATTCCCAAAATAATGAATTGTGGCAAGGAGAGATTCAGGTAGACAAATGATTGCAAAGTTCATTTAGGAACAGACTGGCTTCTGGAGTGGCTGGGAGAATAATTGCACCATAACCAACAGAGAGCAGGGCTTCAGAAAACCCTTTGTAAAATAACCTTTATTATGTACAGCCTCAGAGAAAGGATGTCTGCTACCTTGGCTAGTGCTGAACAGGTTCATCATGAAAACTGAGAGGAGGCAGCTGTGCCCACTGTCAGGGTGACTTTCCTCAGTCCTCTTAAAAGAAGCCTGCAAAGTGGCTCTAGAAAAGATTCCATGGGAAAAGGGAAAGATATGGAAGATGCACGTTTGAATTAGTCTTGCTATTTGGAGGTCTCATACAAGAAGACACGGAGAAGCCTAATCATAAACCAGAATTCAACAACCTAAAGGCCTCCTCATCTCTATATGTCTTTATGCTTCCCAAAACTACATTCTGATGTAGGTTGCCATGCAATAGAAACCTACCTCCCTTTCTTTTACACAAACACAAACATACTAGAAATGGATATTTTCCCACATGCCCTGCAGACTGGCTTTAACATATCTCATAGTGTTGTTCTGCAGTACATGTAATGCTGTGGAAATACTAGTGTTAGAATGCATGCAGTGCCTGTGTACCATATAAGCCGTCATTGCCTTCTCTTACGTATCATGCTGTGGTTAATATCCAATAACTGTCCCACATTGCTGTCTAAAGCCAGCCAAATATGAAATAAAGAACCAGAAGGAGGCATATGCACATTTAATTCACTGAGCAGTTTTTGCTGACTTCAACATAAAGAATCATGGGAATAAATAACCTACAGTGCTCACTTAGGAAGCACATATATTTGCATTAAAAAAAAACAACAAAAAAAAAGAAAACCTAAAAAGTTTTGAGATTCTTAGGAGAGAAGAAATCCCAGACAGGTTTGGAAGCTAAGATTAGAAAGCTGGAACCCAGTGTATCTTAGAAACACGTGCAGGCAAAAATTAGGGTGTTTTTATAGCATAGTCTTAACAGGGTCTGGAGTAGAGGAGACCAACTTATTGCAAACTCTGGGAAATAGATTGCCTAAGGCAAAAATAAGCATTGTAAATATAATCAGTCTCTTGTAAGTTAATCAGACATTACTATAACTGACACACAATCATTTTCCACATAACACGCGTCAAGCATATTGGCCTGTCTACACTCGACACACTACTATGTTCAGCAAAGCCAGCAGGAAAGTAAAGACTTAATGTGTTTTGACCAAGTGTCTTTCACTAAGTAGGGACAAACTCATCACTGGTGCAAGGAAGAGCAGCATGTGGATTTCATTCACAGATGTCACCATCGTATGTGCAAACTGTGAAATCAAAAGAAACAGAGACTTAGGGGAGATAAAAAAGTAGGTCTTTGCCATCCAATACATATTAATGATCTCCTCTTAAAATTGAATATAAGTAATGTATTGTAATCTAA
Organism: Coracopsis vasa; assembly: GCA_026283785.1. Taxonomy (NCBI): domain Eukaryota; kingdom Metazoa; phylum Chordata; class Aves; order Psittaciformes; family Psittacidae; genus Coracopsis; species Coracopsis vasa. The sequence goes on along the minus strand of JANHGB010049982.1, from coordinate 74,289 downwards.
CTATACAAAGAGTAAATGATACATTACCACAGGCGTGTAACAGTCCTTGAAGATAACTCTTCAGGATTTAAAACTGTGTCAGATTGTAAAAAAGGAGGAAGCAGGATGTCTGGGGGAAAAAATAAAGAAAGGATCTGCTAGAGGGAATATTGCAGAATGACCAAATGAAAATCATTTTTCAGTCAGTGAAACAGGCTCATTTTGATTGTTGCAGAGCTGTGGTGCCACCTCTTTCTCTGACAGCTTTGGGGATCATGCATTACCACACCTGAAATATGCCACAAGTGAATCAGAAATCAAACTAAAAAGCAGCTTTTTATGGGGCACTCAGGGTGTTGGGTGTTGTCTACATTATCAGTACAGCAACATACGAAAATGTTGCCTAATACCATGAAACATGAGACAGAAGAAGTACTCTCTGCATGAGGAGGAGTTAAGAGTAGTCTGGACAAACCAATCGCATCAGCTCAGCTAATTATTTTTTTCAGTTCATCCTTATGGCCACTGGTTTGTCTGAATGTGATCAAAGATCACTTACAGAAGTTGCCAGAATCAGTTTTACAACAGCCCTGGGCACACAAGTGGTAGATAATATAAGTATTTTATATCTCTGATTTATCTGACAAGGTGCTTTATTTCATTGGCAGTCAAATCATTTAAGTTTCATGTCTGTTTACCCTGGAAGTTTGTCTATTAGGTTGCCCTTTGCATGGTACTGGCTGGCCTAGGCAATTCTATATACTGAGGTTGCCTTTTCAGTTACTCTTATCCATGCTTCAGCTATGAGAGTTGACCAGAAAAAGGGGAAACAAAAATGGACCTCTCATAACACGCTGAATTCTTTTGGCAATGTCTAGCATTTCTCTCCTGAGAAATGTAAAGCAGTTCGACAAAAACGGTTGTGTTACAGGTCAGCTATCTAGTAATCACTAGCTTTGTCCGTGTTTTTACTTCATGCAGGTAGGAAGATGGAGACACTGAAGGCCAGGTTGGACAGAGCCTTGGGCAACATGGTCTAGGGTGTGGTGTCCCTGCCCATAGCATGGGGTTTGGAACTGGATGATCTTAAGGTCCTTTCCAACTCAAACCATTCTATGATTCTATGACTAACACCTTTGTAGAAATGAGCATGAGAAGGAGCAAGGCAGGAGCATAGGCAGGAGAGGCTGTGCCACTGAAGCTGGGAGTAGATGCCAGGACATTTTAACTGTACTTCTGTCTTTGTCAGTGTCTACTATGCGAACTTGAAGAAATCACCTGAGCTCCTTTTAACTGTATGTGGATTGGAAATACCTGCAGCCCCCTTTGTAAAGCATTTTGAAACCTCTGATTGCAAAAAAAATGTTATGCATCAAAACACACTTAGTAGCACTTACTCTTCCTTATTCAGAGCACCTCTCCAAATACCCCTGTGAGACTTGCCGCTAGTTTATTGCAAAGAGTTGTACCAAGCCGGTTTAATTTTATTGTCTCCTTTTGTCTGTTTTTCTTTCTTCCTCTCTCTTGTTCGTAATGAGCAGGTGAGAAACCCCACCAATGCAGCATCTGTTGGCGCTCCTTCTCTTTAAAGGATTACCTAATCAAACACATGGTGACGCACACTGGCGTGAGGGCATACCAGTGCAGTATCTGCAACAAGCGCTTCACCCAGAAGAGCTCCCTTAATGTGCACATGCGCCTCCACCGCGGGGAGAAGTCATATGAGTGCTACATCTGCAAGAAGAAGTTCTCCCACAAGACCCTGCTGGAGAGGCATGTGGCTCTGCACAGTGCCACCAACGGCACACCTGGAGCCACCGGCACCGGCGCAAGGGCTGTCCCTGCCGGGGTGGTGGCCTGCACGGAGGGGACCACGTACGTCTGCTCTGTCTGTCCAGCTAAGTTTGACCAAATCGAGCATTTCAACGACCACATGAGGATGCATGTGTCAGACGGATAAGTAGAATCTCTCTCTCTCTCTTTGTTATGAACAAAAAAAAGTAGAAACAACAACAAAAAGCTATGGCACTAGAATTTAAGAAATTATTTTTGTTTCATTTTTACCTTTATTTTCCTCCTTTTTTTTTTTTTTTGGGTGGGGGGGAATGTTCGTTTCGTTTTGTTGTTTTTGTACTACATGAAGAACTGTTTTTTGCCTGCTGGTACATTACATTTCCGGAGGCTGGGAGAGTAATAATTTTCCCAGCCTCCCTTGGATGGTGGCCTTAAGGCCAGGTAGTGCTTCATGAGCTCCACTGGTTGGATCTCTAGCTACTGGCCTCTAAATACAACCCTTCTTTACTACAAAAAAAACAAACAAACAAACAAAAAAACCACAAAAAAATCAAAAAACAGACAGAAAAATAATAAAAAAAAAGCAAAAATTCTTTTTTCTCACTTGTGAAGAGCACTACAAAAAAAAAAGAAACAAAACAAAATATATTACCAATCTACAAGGCCTACTGTCGTTATAAGTACACCGCTCGCAGTGTTTCAATGGACATAATTCACAATGCTGACCGCTTTTGGACTTCACAGTATCCAGTTAGAACTGTGGAATATTTTGCTTCTGGTTGAGCAGCAACCAGAGGAAACAAGGCCCTGCTGGTTTCCACCACGTGTCTGCTTTCTCACACACACGCATCCACAAACACACGAAAGGGCTGAGGGGAGTGCAAGGCAGTGTGGCTTGGATAGCGTGGAGTCCCTGCAGGGTGAGGAAAAAGAATCAGAGGTTCCTCACCACGGTTCTGCTCCATCCCACGCTGTCTGGCGCACCCTCCCCGCTGCTTTTCCCATACCACCACCACCACCTTATAGCAGAAACCAAGAAGATTCAGACAACGAGCAACGGTGGCTTTTATGTAATTTATTCAGTGTCTTCGCTGAGCCCAGGGCCTCAGCACAATCAAGAGGGACTTTCACAGAAGGCAAAGAGAAACACAGAGGAAAATCAAAGATATCGGAGGTTGCAACCTATGGATCTAGGTACAAGAGAAGCGTTAGTTCCCACAATCTTTGCAAAAAAAACAAAAGTTGCATCAGGATTTATTCTTGTGGAAGAAAGAGGAATAGAGGGTGGGTGGGGAGGGGAATAATAATGAAAAAAAAAAGAGTTCTTGGGACTTTTTTAATTCAAAATTTTATAGATGGGCAAAAGTGACGTTTACCAGATAGAATGCTGATTTTTTTAATATATTTACAACAGTATTTGTGTAAAAAAAAAAGCAAAAAAAAGTGAGATTGTTAAAAGTAATTTTTCTTTGTTTTCTTTTTTTTTGTTTTGCGTACACTGCCACTAATATCTTCTCTTTTATTATATATATGAATCTATATATAAATATATATTTTATTTTAAATTGAGACTGTTAAGGTTAGCTAACCTGCTTCCAGATAGAAGGGGGGAGGGGAGATGATCTTGATTTTTATTTTAAAAAAAAAGAGGAAGGTTGTTTCTTAATTTTAATATTTTTTTTTTCTAGTATTATTCTCTTTCTCTCTTTTCTAATGGAATCAAGAATTACCTGGGTCGATGAGGGGCTCTGTGAAGTCATCTGTGAGATTATCTACTAGAGTTTGTGCATCCTGCAGTATCATTTGAACTGCTACTTTGTTTTTGAATTACCTGGTTCTCTTTTTGGCTCTTACCAAGGTTCTATTGTTTCTTCCTTTGGTTCCATCTCAGAATTTATTTCTGCTGAAGGGCAGTTCCTTTTGAGAAAGAGATTTTTCTAGCAATGGTCCTATGGTTTTAGGGATGGTAGAATCTGTAGTCTTTTCTTTCTTCTTCTTTGAAAAAGTAATGAAAGTTTTGAAGGTGTGTAATAACTAGGAATTCCCTTCTTTTTGGTCACTGGACAAGAATGAATCTGCTGTATTGTTTTCTCATCCCTGCCTTGCTCTCTAGAGAGCTTCCATATTTGTGTGGGAATCTGATCCTGCCCCTGGTAATTTGTGCTGATGCCAAAATAGCTTCAAATGTTACCATTGCAAATAATCTCCCCTTCTTCATTTGCAAAAACTTGTAACTGAAGGGCCACATCCCACATTCTCTGCATATGCAAAGCTATGCAAGGAATGTAGGATCAGTGTGAAAGATTGATTCCTGATCTGCATATATATGTTCGTGTTTTGTATTTTGTTTTATTGTGTTTGGGCTGGTGTTCTCCCTGGTCGTCTTCTGTGTATCTGTGTAAGAATTTTTCCCCCAAAGCCAACTCCCAAAGTACATGGGTCCTTAGTTCAGTTGGATCAGTGTCTGACACTATCATCTTTGTCTTGCTTGAAATCTAGCTAGGACTTGCACCAGCTGCACTCTGGACTTTATATTTTAGGCAGAGAAGAAGCACCTAACAAAAATATGCAAAAAGAAAAAAAGAAGAATTGCTAGTTTAGCTCTTACTTGTGTCTATACTTAAATTCAGCTTTCTTAAGTTTACAAAACTTTTGCTTGTGAACACTGAGCATTTCACATGAGACATTCTTTTATGCTGGACAACTTTCTAACCCTTGACTTGATAGATTTCCACACACAACTTCGTGTGTTCTTTACACCTGCGGCTTCTGTATGGGATGTCTGTGATTCAACACAGGTAACCTCACGCTATGTTCTGCGCCTGTTTCATTACTGATTTGGGAGAAAAGACCTCTGACAGGTGGTTTAGTGTTAGAATATTTCTGTACCCTGCAAGGTATTTTTCAGCAGATCCTTAATGAGGAAGCCCTGATTCTCAGCTGCAGTTGGCAGCATAAAGAGACTTTGAAGTGAGTGCCAGAGCAAATAAATGAGTCTCTTATATGGTAACATCTGGTTTTTGTTACCAGTTTGTTTGGGTAGTTCAATGGGGCTGGAGAAGGAACACAAGTTAGTTAACAAATGTTGTTTTCATAACCACACTTGGTAAAAACAATGCTGGCATGTAAATGAAGAAGTGAAAAGACAAAGCCTAAGACACGTAGATGGAGAACTGATATCTGAGATATAAAGACGCACTAAATCTGTACAGAAAATAAAGGTTCTAGAGACAAGGGTGTAGAAGAAAATGGGGAAGGTGAACCTGTACAAAAGGATTGAAGGTCTGTCTCTGGGGAAATGAGTTTTTCCTGAGATCTTTATGATTGAAGAGTTCGGTGTTCTCCCATATAAGGAATTAATGAAGAATTTTACCCAGCTGAAGTATCTGTAGCTGCTCATTTGTCATCTGAGGTCTGGGAAAAAGCTGTTTAATTCTCCATTGTTGAATCTGGTGAACTATAGTCAAGATGTAGCATATTCTGGAATATGGTTCTGATACCAGAAGAGATATGCCAATACACAGGAAATAAGAATCAGGGTTTCCATCCAACAAAATCCAAACACTATGGTGTTTAGAGAGAAAAATCCTATCTAAATTCTAATTCTTCGATTTCCAACCTTCCCTAAATCAAAGCAGCATAATTTTTGAAATGCAAATTTATTATGGGGCCTAACAAATTTTAAGTGAATTAAAAATCAGTTGTGAATAAATAAATGAAGGGGGCCAATTAAAAAAATAAACGTATTAAATTAAAGCAAAAGCATATTAGACTGAATTCTAAATCACTTCTCAAAGAATTTAGGCCAAGGTCTTCACAAATGGCAGCCTGAAATGTAAACTGATTTTATTGAACTTCCAGGCTCAAAAATTAGTGGCTTGACTTTGTGAAACATGGAGCAGCTTGCAAAATGACTGCGAATGTATCTGAAAGTGCTCATCAGATCACTTATTTAAATGCCCTTCTGTGAACTTAGGAGCTCAAACATAGACCCTTTATCTTTTGAAATGTGAAACTCTTTTTAATAATGCTTCCTCCCATCTATAAATGTTTAAATATTTATTTACTACTTTGAAACTACAGTATCTGAATGTTACAGGTAATTTCAAGCTTCATGTATTGCTGCAGTATTCCTTAGCAGAAAGAATACCTGTGCTACACTAGCAGTCACAATGATCTACAGGCTGGTGTTGTCAGTGTTTGAACACATCCATGCTTGAAAGGCTTCCTTCAAAACACCTGATAAAATGATACAGATGAGAAAGAGCAGACGGTAACACACATCCTTCTGACGGAGCATGCAACATCCTGCATTCCTTGAGCCTGATTCTCACTTTCCCTAAAGCTCTTTTTATATTGCTTCTGCAATGGAAAAAGATATTAAATAGAATGTAAATTCAAGCATACAAATCAAGACCTCTCTGCAAGGCCAAAGTGCAATAAGGTAAGCCTTAGAGTAGATGAGAGGTGAGTGCCTTCTCTTACTGCTGCTGAGGCTGATGAAGTCAATTGAAAATGTAGGATTGTCCAGAGCAGATCTACCCTGTGGTCCACCTTGCCCAGTGTTCCGTCTCTGACATGTGGCCAGTTATAGATGATTTGGATGAAGATGAAGGACCCATGCTGGATAATTACAAAGTAATAATCCTAAGAGAGATTTATTATAATTCCTCATTAGCTATGTATCTGCTTATAACCTAAAGACATAATAATTTATGGCCTTAACTTTTTATCCCATATATATTGTGGCAGATGATTCTCATTATCCTTTAAAGATCTAGCTTATTAATTCCTAGGTGGCCTCAGTGCTCTCCTCTGGAAGTGAGTTCCTCAGGTTAATTACGACGTTGTTGAAATGATTCCTTTTCAGGTTAATTTTGTTGCTGTTCATCGAAACACCCTTGTTCTTGAATTACGTGAAATCATAAATCAGAGAACCAAAATTTAACTTCTCTTGCCCATCCTGCTGAAGTCTGCCTCTCTCTGGGAAATCTGAATCCACAAGGAATGCAGGACCACAACATCAGTGTCTGCTGGTCAGTAAGGAGAGAACAGCTAACGAGTGTGTGCGTGTGCATGTCTGGGGTGTGTGCATTAGTGAGGTTCTCCTACAGTGACCTTTTGCAGAGGACTTGCAAGTACAACTTGTAAACAATGGGAACATACCATTAGAGTAAACCAGACTAGATATTGTAATTTGATATTTCAATCTGTCTCTCCTCTCACAAAACCCCTATTAATAGCCTCTCATAAGGGAAATAGGTATAGATATTTTGCACAAGCTGCTTTGGGGGCACTTTCTCAACAATTATCATGCTCCCAGTAGGCCCACTTTTGACCCATGCTGTTAGTTATTTTCAAAAGCAGCTCATAACCACAGTAAGTGGAATAGGAAGAGTGGCATTTAATTGACTTTCTAAGAGAATGAGATTTCCCTTTACTCTAAAATCAAAGAGGCCGAATGGTACCTATTTTTCTTCTTTTAATTTCTTTTTCGTCCAAAGGAGAGTTGAGTAATAACCCAGATACCATCAGCCCCCTCACTTCTTGCCAACCTCAAACTGACTGATTTCAGTTGATTGTGAGCTACTGGATTAATGCTGGATCATTCACATGGTGGAGGAACGCATCTCCTGCCTTTACCGAGTATTATGCTAGCATGTCCTGCTTCTCTTTCTTAGTAATGAAAACAAATCCCATAGGGAGAAGGTACAAAACATATTATTTGCCTGAGTATTGAGTCCAATCCAAAATCAGAAGCACCCAAACCATGTGGAACACAAACAGACCTTCAGTATGCCTAAGACTATGGATCTGTGACCCTTCTGACAGTCTTACATGAAGGAAATCCTTCAACTCTCGCTGCTGAAGATGACTTGCTTCTCAAAAAGAAATATAATGCCAAATTAGCACCTAGTGATTGTTCTGTCAAGGAAAACTGGACCTTGGTAATCCAGCCCTTTCAATTCAGCATCCATCTCCTCTGACCTATTGAAATAAACCTGATAGAAATGAATCAGCAGGTAGCCTAATTGAAGCAGCATCTGATCAGCCTAAAGCAAATAGCTGCTTTTCACATTCCCTGATTTGTTTTTATGCTGGCTGTGAAAATTTGTGGAGGAGGTGTAATGTGATGAGAACTTGGCCGTGACAGGATCTGAGCCTCGTCTGCTACCAGGGGGCTTGTCACTCAGTAGGATCTGTCTCCTAAGTCATTACAACTCTGCTGAAGAAACGCTCATGAGAGGAACAACAGATACTCCAGTAAATGTGAAGTCTTGAGTTTGTAAATGCAATGAAAACCTTTCCCAGCACTTGAGTGTCCTGCTAACAGAAACTAAAATCAGGTAGGAAGACCTTGCAGAGGGGCAGGTATTGGAAGTACCAAGTTTCTGCAGCATGTCCAGTAAGAGCCAAATGCACGGGTGGCTTAATGCTACATTCATAGGGGCTTGTTCTGGCCATGCCAAATCAATGTTCTTGCTTCTGCTAATCTTTTTATTTGACCTGCTAGAAGTAACAAGCTCTCAGCTAACTTCATTTAAAGTTACCCAGTGATCCAGTTCATTTCAGCAGGAGCAAAGGATTGCACATATTTTGACAGATGACTAACCTGGGAAATTTGGAATGAATTTTAGGTATTCTTCAAACTAACTCAGACAAAACAAAAAGGTAGGTTGTGCTTTCTTTGGCATAGAACAGAGAGCTTTGATCCACTAGGGTGACACTGACAGAGAGACAACCTGTCTGAAAAATAAGAATGCTTTACTCTCTTAAACCTATTTTTGTGAAAGCACAAGGGGGAATCTTTGTTTAGTATTTCTAAGAAAATATGTAAATGAGAAACAAGATGTATTAGGTAATAGTGTAAATCCATTTAATTATTCCCAGTGCTGATAACTAATCAACTAGATTAGTGCCTCTAGGAACAGACAAAATGTTACGCATTCAATGTTCCTATTTCTGATCCCCCTCCACTATGGATCAGGAGTAACTAAGATGAAAACAATAGTTACACCAATACAAAATTTACAATGAAATAATTGTCTCCATGTGTATGTCTGCCAGTATCTGGACAAGTATCCATTCTGAATTAATGTTTATAATTAATAGGACACTTAGATAATCTTGGTTTAAAATCTGTGGTTTAGTGAGATAAATACGAAGTTAAATATTAATAGATATTTTGTCATTATATATTTAGCAATGGTGCTGCCTTCTTTTTCCATTTTAGCCTCTGAGGTAGCGCTTGATCCCCAGGCATTATGAAGGAGTCCAAGTGTAGGAGAAGCAGAGTTGAGTGAATAAAATGAAAAAGTAAATTGAACCCATAATGTGCTTTAACTCAGTATTCATGTTGCAACTGGTAACTTTAATCAAGAGCTTCTAGGTTTATGTTAAAATGCAAGGAGTCAAATATTCTAAACATATTTCTAGCAAAGTCACATCAGGAGAAGCATTAGTTGTGGGGTTTAAATGCCAGTTTCCTCAAGAGCGCTTCATTAAAAGCTTTTAAAATAATAAGAGGCCAACTGAAGATATGCAGAACTCTGCTACATTAACATGACTCTTCATGTTATACATGATCACAGTTTCCACCGCTAGAAGTAAGTCTACTTCGCTGACTTCTTTTCCCTGCAGTCAGTGAACTGAGATTTTTGTTCACGACTACATAGCCCAAGGAAAACTATTAATGTTTCCCCTAGGAAAAGGAGTATTAACACTGAGGTAAGCAGACCAAGGTGGTCTTCCAGACATTCTGTTAGCTGTATTTTAAACCCCTAATTTAAACATTTGTCCTCAACTATTTGTAAAAAAGTGAAGACCAGTAAGGTACTTCTTTGGGAAGCAAATACACTACAGCCTTGAATACACTACAGCCTCATATACAATTGCTGCCTTAAAACAAATGTGTCTGAGCAGTATGGAGTGTACATGCATTTTGTGTCTGTAGGAGAGTTTCATCTAAAACATTCCCTTCATACGAAGTGTGTTATACTTTCCTGTTTAAGGGCAGAGAACAGGTAAAGAAATATTAGTGAGGCATAGTGGGCTCTTCATATTGGATGGTGCTTCTCAGCTGTTTTTTACCTTCAGTCACAGCTCCAGTTTTGGCCCTTTTCCAAAGCGATCTCCTTTTGATTGGGTTGGTTGGCATCAGCTCTCCGTAAAATACTGGAGGGTTAATCCTCTTCCTAAACCAAATAATATGGGGGTAAGGCTGTGTGATTTGACTACTGACTCCAGCCTCCTCCTCTTATGAATTCCACCAATACCAGTGCAATTCATAAGAGAGAAATCCGGTGACAAATTCTGTTCCTAATTTTTATCAGTGCAACCTGTATTGGCACTTTTGGGATTGTATGCATGTCACTGGAGATAAATGTAGGTGCTTTGATTGGCTTGGCTGTGGTTTCTTTTAAGAAAAAAGTATCCTAACAATATCCTTTTGCTGCAGCAAAGTCATTATACAAAGAAAAGACCCATCAATATCCCACCATGTGTAAGAACTTCCTTCTATCCAGTTCAACCTATAGGGACATTCTTGTTTCTATACCTCATGCAAACTTTATTAGCACTTGAGGCCTTTTTGTGCTGCAAAATTTCATGCACAGTCATGCAGCCATACCCCAAGGATCCCTCGTAAATGCTCTGTTTTAGTTTAGGCTTAGGTATTACTGTAGCCCATATGCTTTCATAATGTCCTTACTGGGACTTTCCCTGCTGGAAAATCTGGTACCAGTGTAGCAAAGCATTTCTTGCTTTAGGTATTTTTCAGGCAGAACTGCAGACTTCTGCAGTGTGCGCACTTCGTATAGTTGACTTATTGCTGATTTGTTGCCAAGTTCACAGTCCTATGACACTTGAGAAAAGAGCAGAGCTTGATTAGATGCTTATTGTTGTGCTCAAGTGTCCAATTCTACAGTGTCCTGTTCTTACAAAACAGACAGGTATCTCTGAGATCTGTATATTTAATTAGGCACCTTTTCTATTTCACCTTGCTCCTTTTCTTTTTGCCAGCTGGATATTACCATGTTCTTTGTGGAACCTTATAAAGTTTCCTAAAAGTTCAGCCCCCGTGTTGAATATATACTGTTTCACTAGAGAGGACCATGACATTCAGGAAGCGGGATTACATTCACCCAGCTTCCTTGAAATACATCACAACTTTCTTCCTCTCACTTTTCCCATGAAGTCCTTCACTTTCATTTCTCACGTAGTCTGTTGGTACTTATGGTATCTTTGAATAAGACCAAATTATATGGCCTCTGTGTGTGTGTGAATGCAAATGTATGTATGAGTATGCATGTGTATGTGTGCATGTGTAGGTAGGTAGCTAGCTATCTCTTTTTGGCTTTACAGACAGGTTGCTAATTGTGTGGACATTCATGTTTCAGGAAAGTCTTTAGATGAAATAACTGTTACATTAACCGTGGAGCATTGACATGAATCTATATGAATCTAATGAAAAATAAGTATACTACTCATGCAGTATATATGCACACATATATTCATAAAACACATTCTGTCAGCCAAATGCTCTTAACTTGATGTTTGCCCAAATAGGATGTGTGCCCTCATTCAAAATGTGACACCCAGATTTGGTCCAGTATATTTTTGTGAGTACCCATTCTGAAGTCAAGGCTGAAGCATGCCTCTCAGAGCCTTGTGTGGTCTTTCAGCTACAAAATAAATGGAACAGTCCAACTCAGCAGGCTTCACTAGCAGAGACGGGCATCCATTCCAGTTTTGGAATGATAACTGTTGAGGCCACTCATATACTTCCATTGAATTTCAACATGTTCACCTGACAAAGGGGTAAAATCTAAACAAAATAATCTCACTTCTCTAATTGCCCCTTAAAAAGAACTGCAAAAAATTATCAAGTCTTTAAACAGTTAGTAATGCAGTGTATTGATAAGCTCTAAAACACTCTAGATCTGGAGTCTCTAGTATTCAAACCACCATATCAAACAGCTCTTTCCCCACCTCACATACTCTGAAATATGTTGACTATGAATATCTTTACAAGTAATCTGAATAATCCATTCCAAATGTGAAGTCACTAATAATTAGCATTTAACTTTCTCTCCCTTGGTCTTTGCCAAAATCTTTTCAGAAACATGGTTAGTGTGTCTGAAAAACCAATGGATTGTCAGGAGCAGGAGAAACTCATCAGTGAGAGTATTCAGTATGGAATCCATGAGAACTGCAGGGTTTCTAGAACTTACTTTGTGCCCATTTAATTAGTGGGATGAATAAGTACATTTTGCTACAGCTGCCTGTTTTGGTATTGCGTTGGCCCTAAAAGTAGCATTTTATTCTAACTCATTTGCCCAATTGTGGGAGTTCTTCTTGTCCCATAAAGGATAATTGGAGATTCAGGGTTTGGGGTTTTCTTTTTTTCATTTTTATTCATACAAAGTTGAGTAAATGTTATTCCTCTTCTTAGATTGGTGGTATATCCCTTCCCCTTTTGAATAAGATGATGAACGCAACAATTTTGGCTGGTTGATTTTGGGGTGAGATTTTTATTTTGGTTTGCAGTTTTTCTTTGGTTCAATGTACATTGTCTCTCTATAGTCAAAATGTCTGTGACTGTAACAGTATGTATTTCTTTTACTGGAGAAAATAGACTTTTTGGTTTTCGTTAACAGTACTAGTGACTTTGTGGAAAATGACAAGTTGCTATTTAGATCTGCTTAGTTAAGTACAGTACACTACAATACAGTATTTCTGAAAGCTAGAACATACAGTACACAATATATATAGCAATTCTATATCAATATATATACATAGTATAATCATTTAACTTTTGCATCTGCCTATGATCATAGAAAAATAATTTTTTCACATGTATCATTCACAACCCAATCAACTGCTGCAGCTATTTGAAGCATTTAACAATAATTATTACAGCTCTACTGTGCTTTTTCATATTATTGGCTTCTTTATTGTCTTTACAAGTATTTTTTTTCAGCTTTTTTAAATCTCTATGTAGCAAGATGTAGGGAAGTAAATTTTTTTAAGAAAAGGTAAAAAACAGTATTAGGCTCTACAAAAAGTTACAGATTGTTCCCTGCTGCCCTTTCATATCAGAAGAACAATTAATCAAGAAAATTAAGGTTTTCTGTTAGCTCTCTTTTAAGATACCCTGTTATTTCATTTGTAAAAGTGTATGTCAGACTTACCTCTTCCATTCCTAGCCTTGGAGGAAGATGCCACAAGTAGTCTTTTACTCTTTCCAAGTTCTGTTTCTTTAAAGTTTGAAGGTTTCCTAAACTAATTCCCCACACTAACATGGGGTAGAATAAGTATTATTCTCTGTGCAGTTATGCTAAATGTGGACAGTGATTTTGCCAGGAATTGGATTAAAAATACCTCCATCCACCGCTATTAATATATTCCAATTGCATCTTTACTTATCCACTTGATCCCCACTTTTTCAAGTGAAAACAACCTCTTTTGAGTTTCAGTTCGAAAGTTTTCCAAGGTGAGTGTTGCCTTTGCCATCTTCACACCTCATTGCTGTTGGTTCTGAATTTTGAGTCAGTCCCACTAGATTTTAATTGTCACCACAGAGCTGCTGAAAAAAATGTCACTAGAGTGGTGTCAACATCTAGATCCAAATAGCCCAGGGGAAGCAAATGGACACCCAAGTCTTATGGCTTGGGTTGTACTTTCTGTATTGTCATCTTCCAATAGCTGGCCCAGGCAGCAAGGCTAGATCCAAACTTCATAACAGTGCAGACTTACAGGGGCATGGAAATTTGTTTGCTTTTCTAGTTCAGATAGATACATCTCAGCTGACATTCATTGCTTTGGTTGATAACATATCAATCCTGAATGAAAATGTGCAAAATCAAGTGGATAAGGGTTGTGGAGGAGGTACTCATTATATCTCATTTCTAACTGTGAAGACTGGAGGAAATGAGATAGGTCACATCAGTTAAAAACTCTGCTTTCACTGAGAATGAGGAAATCTCTGTCACTGCAAATCAGTAAACTTAAAAGTTATTTTGGACTGGGAAGAGAGGGAAAGAGTTACCTGTGCGGCATCTTGGGATAATAAAATTAGAACTTCAAGCATAGGAATCATCAAGTGCTGGCTTTCCTTACAGACTCCTATCATCTGCCATTTGCACTTACATGGAGGCCACTGCCACATCCTTTTTCTTTCTACTTGCAGTTTAAAAGTTACGGTCTTCCAGCAGTGATTTCTAAGTCTGGCTTTTCTTTATTCTGTGTATACTCATTTGTAAGGGAAGGAGGAAACTGTCCTCTCAATGTTCATTACACAGGTAACAAAACTAGATTACCCTATTACATAAAAGATGTAATATTTGTCCTATTAAGCCAAACCAGTGCCATTTCACAGATAAATTCCAGTTAGCTACTGCAACAGAGTGCTGATTCAGTGGTCCACATTTTCTGACCATGGTCTTTGCCTTTTCCTTTGACTGAATGCTGAATCATACATATCTTCACAGAGAGTGTTCTCACTTCACTGAGAATACCTGATCATTTAAATGGCTGCATACCCATTCCACGTTTCCCCTGCTAATCCTTTGTAAGGTTCAGTAATTCATTTAGGATAATTACTAGTTTAATGTGTTTCTTGATTTAACTTCTTTGTTGCCTTTTATTTTTCCTAATGCTTTTTTAAACACCTCAGTTCATTTTGCATGTTATACAGTTTACAGTTTATATTTTTAGGCTAAGAAGTGGTTTTACAAACAGGATGGTACCAAACAGGTAGATTATCCACACTAGAGATTGTACTTTTAGAACGCAGTGTGTACAGATACAATTGCCTAAGGGAAAGTGAAACTAACAAAATAATCAGCTGGTGAACACTATTTTAACATATCTTTTACATAAAACACAGTCAGTCATTTGTGAATCCAGAAATCTTGCTTTTTTTTTTGAACATGTATCCTTTCTTTTTCATTCTCTGAAGAAATACTAATCTTGAGAATTGTGATGTTCTAAGAAACTTGTTTCATATGTGCATATTTTCTGCTTTTCTAAGGAGAGACAAAACAGAAGGTGATACTGGCTTTACAGTTATAGATTCTTGCATTGGAGGCTTTCCTTGACTGATACAAACATCAAGGGAAGGCTCTGGCCAAATATTAGCTTTATTCTAGTATATGGTTTTCATTATTGCTTTTGTTTTCAGTCTCCTCGTTGACCAAGTAGACCTCCATGGCTAATGCAAGCTGTGGTCTCACTTTTCTGTGGTCGACAGCATTTACATTTAGCTCTTATTTGCACTTCTTTTCTGTGTTACATGGCTTTTGAGGAACACAACAGTTGAAGTAGGTAACACTGTCACCACGAGAGGGAGAACCTTGTACTTAGAGAATGTTGCTCTATGCTACTGTGCAGGGACAGAAAGGGATTTTAAAGCTTTTTGCTGCAAGGTTGAATGAGGAGAGTCCCCCACCTTGGGGGTGCTTGCACCAAAGACTGGGGGGGCCTCCCAGGAGAGAGGAATGCTTGAACTCCATACAAGGGACTTGCTCTTCGCCCGTGCCACTTAGAGGAAAAGACTGAATCTCCAGTATCTGCTGCTGCTCTTTTGTTAAATGTATGAATATTTTAAAAAAAAATTATAGTTCCTATATATTGGTGGAAGAGGCATCACTCATTTAGTGGAGTCAGAACTACTTGTTCACAAGTTCTTCAGCAAGTGGCATTGTCTTTGGGGTGCCCTGTTTCCTTTGTCCTAATGCCAGGATGTAGCTTGGACTGCTCTGTGAAACTCATAGGGATTCTTTTAAATCTGGAATTCATTCTCAGTTTCATATGTACTGAACATTCAGTCCCCTAGATCTTTGCTCCAAAGTTCAGTCAAAGAAATTCTTACCATGAAATGAAGCAGAAAATTGGTAGTTTCCCATGAACTCCACCCATAATGAGCTTTTGTTGTCAAACAGAAGATAAATAAATAGACTGCTCAGTTCAGGGAGGGCATACTGCATGACCTTTCTTGTCAGCATCAGCGAGGCCTCTGTTTAATCCTGGAAACTGATTGGAGCAATACTCAGCAGGCCAAACTCTTCAGGGGGGATCCACGTGCTCTTTTATTGACTTCAGTGTGTGTTCATTGACAGAAAAATCATACCTAGTCCTGTAGGAAGCTGCAGTCCTAAAAGCTAGTTTCATATACCCCCTTGAAGATGCCACAGGACAGTTCCCATAATTTAGCATGTTTCTGCCTGAAGTTTCTATTCTTCATAAAACTCAGTCAAGATTTGATTTCACTCCACTGGGCATATTATGCCTGTGTTAAGGGATCCGTGATTAAATAGTCTCTCCTTGCTGGGAGGCTTAATTCAAACAAACTGTACACGGCAGGACAGCTGCTTCCCTTTCAACAAAGCATGGGACTTCTTTTGTCCAGAGTCATGAACAGGCTTGAGTCTTCCGTTCCACAAGTACATAGCCTCTTTGGGTTTGACTGGTGATGGTGTATTTATCTTAAATAGTGAGCCACAGTGTAGGTATATGACACACAGCAATCACTTTTCTCTAATTTACACCTTTGCTGTCTCGCTTTTCTATCGCCAGAACAATGTAAAAGCATTTGGGTATTTGGATATTTGGAGTTACTCGAGTCTAGGTTTCCAACTGGTTTACCCAGAAGTGCTCTGGCCATACTTTTTTGTAATGGTGATCACATATTTGTGTGGGTGAAATAAAGATGTTTCTTTGTAATATCTGATTATAGAACCCCAAATTCAGATTGTACATCAAGCCTTTCTGTGGATTTCTTTTTTAAAGTGCTACTGCATTGGGTATGCAGGAGAATGGATGAGAACCCACATAGTCTAGTGTGAACTTACCAGTTCAGCAAACAAGTAGGACACCCTCAAAGTACACACAGCAAGAAAATTCAGTGCTGATGGTTAGCTGGTTATACTGGCTAAAATGGTCTTTATAGGCTTTACAGAAGACCTAGCAAGCATTATCTATTTTATGACTTGTGTGTGCTCTGGCATGGACACAGCACTGTAGCTCAATGCCCAGACCGGGTTTAGATGCTGGCCCCTTGCCATGGCTAGTGATTCCATTGTGCTCTCTTTATTTTTCATGGTAGGCTCATTGGTAATAAACAGAGAAAGTCCTGGTATTTTTCTGATTTTGAGGTGGATATTCAGCATCCCTGCACCCGTGCTTAGATTCTTTCTCTTGGGATCTTTCCTTATTTCTGTGCATGTAAAACGCTTTTTTGCACTAGAATGAAACGGCGTATCTGTGTGCTGGCGGCAAGGGCACAGCTCATCTGTATTTGCAAGGGAAAGAAAAGGGAGGAACCTGCTTCTCTATTATTTGGTTTAGTTGTTGGAATTTGCTTTTGTTCACATTCTGGGTGGGCTGCCATTTTCAACAAGGGACTGGGAGTGAGAGAAGCAGCAAAAGGCATGAGGAAGCATGTGCCCGAGCCGAAGTGAAGCAGCATGCAATATTCCTCTATATACTGAGCAATTACAGTGAGGTTAGTATAGCAGCAGCAGTATTGCCCTAATGTGTTCCTTTTCCTCTATATTTCCCTTTCTTGTTTCTCCTTCCCTGTTGTGGCGTCTTACACTGTTTTTGTGGTTGCCCACACTCCTTTTTAGTAGTTATAAGGGTTAGATGGAGGTTCTTGTGGCTGTCCAAACTGAAATTAATCTCCAAACCAGTGAGTACCCCAAAGTCTTTGTTGTGTTTTCCTGAGTGATATCTTAATGAGTGGCAAGCCCTGGCAGATGTTGTATTTATTTTGTTCAAGAGATAGATAGGCTAGGGGAGGTATGGGCTGATTGGGATTTGGTAACCTGCTTGCCTTTGTTATTAGTGAGCTTTATTTTGTTTTTCTTATGTGTTTTCATTTTGAGGTACTTAAGAGCTTATATGCCTGTCATTAAAATTCCTGTTTTTCCCACCATTGCCCTGGAAGGGCCATGAAAACAAAACTTTTTATATAGTATATGTACTTGTGTATTTGCAGGATGGGGGGAGTTGTCCATGCACGTGCGTGTCTCGTGAGAGGGAGAAAACTAAAGTTAGTATTGATCTGTCCATTTGTTTTAGGGTGGCCGCAGAGAGCTGCCACTTTGAAGAGTTGATTGCACTACAGAACTTTAGCTTGGGCACTGTTAAAATAAGGACTGTATACTGGGAACAGGGAAGCTTTTAGGGTTTTTTATCCACACTTACGCATGCCCTTTGCAAGGTGTGCCCTTGCAAAGCTTGCATCTGACAACTTTGTGTAAAACCACTACTGACCTTTTTGCTGTATCCATTTAGTTCTCCCTTCTTTCTGCAGCCCCCAAACAATGGCTTGTCTCCTTTCTAGTTCCTGTCATTTGACTTGCTCTGTTTTTGATAAATGTCCTATCTGCTAATGAGATCTCTACATCATGTGGGAGGAAAGAAAATGAGGCATGTGAAAGTGTGGCTGGGAGACTGCAAATCCCCCTTTGTGTGGGGGCATTGGTATACTTTTACTGAGAGCTGATTTCTTGGGGGCTGGGTGGGGTGGGGAGGGAGTTTGTGCTTTTTTGGTCTGGATAAGGCTTTTTATTTTTGCACTAAGTATGACTGCACTGCACTGCATTGCACTACTGAAATGTATTTACATGTGGTGGGATTGGAAGGGGCCAATTAAGCAGGAAGGGAGAAGAAAAAGGGATAGACACAGAAAACAGGATGTATCGTAAACCTGACCAGGTTGAAAGAGAACTTGGGTTACCTTTACTTTAAGCAACTAGTCAGACACTGAGATAGCTGTATTGGATAGCTTCTGTTAAATAGATAAATGAAGCACTATAACAGAAACTGAAGAGACATCACAGGTTTCAGGGTGCTACAGATCTTTTCCCCTTTTTTTCCTAGAGAGTGTTCTTTGGGGCTGTGAAGAGTTAAGAGAACTGTTCAGCATGAAAACCAGTGTAAGGCTTCAACATAAAGATACCAATTCCTAGTTCAGATGTCAAAACTTGCGTTGTCAGATAGGGTCTCTTCAGAGAGGTCCAACTGTGATTAGCATCCCTTCAGTGTAAACATGATCTGTCAGCTCAAGAAGTGAAGGCACAAAGCAGGCTTACCAAAGGGGAAGGTCACTGAAAAAAAAGCACTTCTTTCCGAGGCTGTTATGGGAACAGTGCAATAAACAGTCATCCTGAACACTCAATTAAAGGTGTTCCAGTCCAGCCTTTGGGGCAGAGGGAGCAGGAGGAACATTTGGACAAGAAAGATGATGTGAAGTTCAGTACATTAAGGAATATTCTTGCTGAGGCAAAGATGCTGTCTACTGTTTTAAAATCTTCAGTCTGATTTCTCTCATCAAACAGATAATTAAGCATCATGAAGAGTTTTGGCTGGAGCCAAATGGAGTCTTAAGTTGGAAAGGATTATTACAGTCAAGATGGATGTTGGCCTGTGCCTATGGCCTATGGTCATTGACTTTGTAACAAGCATAATATGAGAAAAAAGAGAACAGCAACAATGTGCAGCAAGATCCATCTCTGCTATAGCTCTTTGTGGTCTATAAACTCTCAAAAGTTTGTGTTGGATCTCTTCAGTAAGACTATAACTACAACTTCAGCCAGAAGGTAAAACAGGATCATGAAAAACGCTGTGCATAGCAACTGGGAGAAGAATGTTAAAACATAAGTGCATCTGCTTTGGTCCAGTAGGGGAGGAGCAGCCTGACTAATGTACACAGAGGTTTCATGGACAAAACAGGGGAGGTAGTCATCCAGCTGCTAAGGGAAGTCTAGAGTAATTGAATGGTCAGAAATCTGTTCATGCCCTGAATTTCTCCTTTGACTTGAAGCCAAGACGTTTTGGCCTTGTTAGTACTAAGGAATGGGTAGCACAGACCTTACACAGGGCTGCACAACGCAAAGCAGACTGCTGCTGGTCAGTCTGTTGGGCTGCCTCGAGAAAAATCAAGAACTAGAGAAGTAATAATACACAAGAGTTAAGGTGGGAAGGAATAGGTCTGTCTGGAACCAGGAGAGACTTCAGAGTTAGGGATGTGTTTTTCTGGCAAGCTCTGAGACTTCCAGTCTTAGATTTCATCCATCCTAGTTTGAAAGGACTGTAAGAGAAGAATTGGAGCTATCCCCTGATGTACTGTTAGATGAACTACTGAATGACTCTTCCCTTGAAAGCAAGCAGGACAGAAGAACATGCAGTCTCTTTTTGAGCCATCTGCAGGAATCCTATAAGATGAACACCACTGGAGGGTCATCTTCCAGTAATGAGGCAATGGATGCCCAACAAAAGCACAGTTCACTTGAGAGCCAGCATGATACAGTGGCAGGAGAGCGCTTTTAATTTGTAAAGTGGCATTTGCTTCTCTTAGAGTAGTGAGCACTACAGAGTCATGATATGGGAAGAAATGAAGTCTGTCTGCTGAAGCTAATTCAGGTTATGAGCCAATACTCCCCTTTTTTGTTTAGGTGAGGTTTTGTTTTGTTTTCTTGTTTAAGGCAGCTGCATGTATCGCTACTGTCAGAGTGGATTTGCATTGTCAAAGAGGAGTAGTGGACTGCTCCAGAAAAAAAGTGAAGCTGAGGGTTTACTGAGCCTGCTGTGTCCAGAGTGCCTTTCCTGCTGTGGTAAAATAAAGAACTTGTGTAGTCTGAGCTGTTCTGGCTGATTGCTGCATATTCCTCCCTTGTGGTGTGACCTGATGGCAATCATATTTGAACAAGGAGAGGAACA
The DNA here is from genome assembly GCA_026283785.1 of Coracopsis vasa. Lineage (NCBI taxonomy): Eukaryota > Metazoa > Chordata > Aves > Psittaciformes > Psittacidae > Coracopsis > Coracopsis vasa. The sequence goes on along the minus strand of JANHGB010049982.1, from coordinate 53,790 downwards.
CTGCATGCTTGCAATGCTGTGATAAGATGCCATTTGCACTAGTTTTTAAAAAGTACTGCAACCTGAAGAAGTGGGCTTTGAGCCATGCTCCAAACCCAGGTTTGAATTCAGTCTGTTTAAACCTGATTCCAGCTGACTCAGTTTCAACAAAGCTGGTCTAGTATATGTAAGCAGGAACTAAACCATTTTTTAAAAGCCAAATTCCAGCATATGCTCCCACTCAGTTACAGTGTTTGACCAGACCAGTCCCTGAGTGTGTGATTGTACAGTTTTAATGGCTTTTAAATAAGTTGTTACTTTTCATATGGTCAGTTTGAAGCTAGTTTAACTGGAACTGCATTTAAATATAGCACAAACTCGTCTTTTTTCAGCATGGTACTAAAGCCCCACGTAGACAGTGCTTGACTGAGAAACCAAGGATAACTTGAGGTTTATTTTAAGAAGCCAAAACATATGTTGCTGACCAGAGATGCCGCATAACTTAATGCCCTATTTTTTTCTCCAGATGGAGAAACACTAACTTCCATAACTCTCCTCCATTTGTCATCCTGCTTCATTGTTGCACCTTTTCTCTTGAGTGAAAATCACTTTGGCCAGTGGGCTACATCCAAAACAGAACTTCCCTGTGCTGTTTGATCGTGTTGTTTCTGTATGTTCTTTTCCTTATCATTGACAAGCACTACTGAGGATCAGCTTGAGTTTTTGCTGGGACTATGTGGCATAGTTATGGTTCAATAAGATGCTAGTGATATTTTCAACATTATGGTGATTTTAAAGCTTACCCTTGAGGAAAATGTTATGTTTCAAAAGTTCCACAGAAAAAACAAAACACCAAGAATCACAATGGAGCTTCAGTCACAGTGCTATAGCCTAGTTTGTAGGGAACACATTTCTGGTGGCTGGTGATGCTGACATTTACAAAGGCAATTCAAAAGTAATAGAGAGCATATGCTTTATCATCCCTACTGAACTAAGAGAATTTATACTAACAGGACATATTTTACTTTTTCCCTAATAGAGGAGGGTAAACAATCTGTCACATCACCTTAGACAGTCTGAATTTGTTTCAAGACTGCTCCCAAACAGCGTGCCAGCCAAATGACCTCCCTCATTGATCGTAGTATCACAGTGACTGGTGATTTGTCACATCACCCAAGGTGACCAAGAGATAGCCTTGGCCTCAGCTAGGAGCCTTTTACCTTTCCTTTTCCTTTTGGTTTTCCATCGAACCAGGAGTGCAGTTAGTGGTGAGTAGATGGCAGGTCAGCTGTTGCTCCAGATGACAAGAATGGCAAAGCCACATGGCAGCTGAGCTACTGTTGTCCTCAAGGACACTAGTAAAGGCAAAAGACCAGGTTCTGGTTGCTGATGTAGTTGTAAACCTACAGCTTCTACTGCTCGCCCTTCCAAACTTATTTTAGTCAACTGTGCTGTTGCCCTTGAATATGCTTTGTGTGTGAAAAAATGAATGCAGTTGTTCTGTTGTCTGTCTTCTTTCTTCTGCATCGCGGATGTGGCACCAACTTAATCACACAACAAGCTTGAGTTTTGTTTCACTGTTGTTGTTAACATGTAATTCTACTGTAGACCAAAAAATACGAAAAGGAGAAAAAATCAGTTTCAAGACATAAAAGACCAGTGAGTGAAAGGTGAAAAATTTAGGAAGTGAAGGTGTGAGAGAAGCAGTGGTTAACTGTGTTAAGTTAGAAATCTCAGAATAGCCTTACCTATTTCTTTAACCAATGCTTACCAATCATCTGGTAGTGGGGTTAGATAGCTTTCTTGGCTCATTCGTACCTGTATCCTAATATATATATATATATATATTTTATTTTTGTTTCTTTCGTATTGCTGTTGCACATCATGTTGTCTTTTATAATGCCTGATTTTTATTGTATTGTACTTTATCAGTCTGTTTGGTTCTGTTTTCCTTTTGAAGGATGGGAAAAGTAACGTTTCCTTTTTGGTTTGAATTTTTGAGAAAAAAAAAATGCACTGGAAGTAAACACAAACACATTTGCCGTTTGAAAAAAAAAAGGAAAACACACAGCCACACAGTGGAAAAGGCTAAACAAAAGCTCCCCTCTTCTTCCTTATTATGGAAGCATCCTCTAAAAGATATGCTAGAAAGAAAACAATTTCAAACAAAAGAAGAGAGAAGCCTCTTTGATCCTAGCTCTGCAATCTGAAGTATTCAAGCACAGTGTTTTGCAGGGTTGGGCTCCAAAGTGGCCAACAGTCATAAAATCCAGAACCACATGTGGCAAATTCATTCCTGATGCAAGCAGATGTAATTGCAATGAAGTCAAAGGAGGTACACAAAGGATGGATTTAGCCACATGTATGTGAGACACAGCTGCCTTCCCTGTAGTACTAAGTCCCCACTGCTAGATCTTACTGCTTTCAAAACTGTTGGTCTTTGGCTGTGTTAATCGCATAATACCCCTTGAACGTTGTTCAGGGTAGGCAAAACGCTTTCCCAATGAATAAATCAGTTCTGGGTGCACCTTGGTGTAACACTTTTTGCCTACCAGCTTTCAGCTGTTACCCGCTCACTCCCAGCCGTGAACTGATATGATCTAACTCTGGTTGAAGACCCTGCCTTTGCCAGAAAAAATGGACTTGACTATTAAGCATAGTAAAACTTGTGCATATTTAACTACTATGATCCAGAAATGGCCCTTGCACTTTTAAGGCATATGGAAACATCCTCTCTGTCTTTCAAAATGACAACAATTCTTTCACGAGTAAAATACTACATGTGCGCAAGTGTGCATGCACCCATATGTGGTTCTTGGGCTCATTGCCCCAAATCCTTCCTGGATCTTTCTGTGCCCGGCAGTGTCCTATCTATCTCCATAGTGCCTGGTCATTTGAGTACAGCAGCGCAGAGACTCATGTTGAGATAAATGCAAAGAGCATACATTTTAAAAGGCAGATGATTTTCCTGTTATGCCAGCATCTTTGAATCCGTATATCAGCTGATGGTTTTTCCTAGCCTGATGGCTTTCAATCAGTTGTTGAAACATTGGCTTTCTCTGTTTTATTTTCTAAAGGAGGGAATGTGGGGTGGGGGAGGATAATGAGGTGTTGTTTGTAACTTCACAGTCCTGATAGTTGGTTTTTATCTTCCATATTTTATGCAAAAACAGACATTATAAGTCAAGAAATAATTGTGCCCTAGGTTGAAAGTTAAGTGTTCAGGAAAGGAAGAAAAAAAAAAAACTAAAAGGTTGGCATTTTTCTACATTTTTGTGAAGACTCTTTTGGAAAGGAAGGGTACATATTTTTGTTGTGTAGTATTTTCTATTTTTGAATGCATTTTCTTGGTACAAGACTGTTTTGTGGAATTTTTTTTTTCTTTTTTGGTGAACACATTATTTAAAAAAAAAAAAAAAAGAAAAGAAAGAAAAAAAAACTAATTGAAAAGTTTGCCCTTAAGGATATGCTGCAGTTTTGAGGTTTAAAATAAATACACATTCAAGGCGCGTGTTAAAAGTCGGGGGATTGTATTGTTGGGAGTTTTTTTGTAATTGTTACAAGAAGAAGTTTGTAGCCACTGCTGTTTATTTTGTTTCAGATGAGTAAAGTAAAGGGATTGTTCTTGTGTTATTCTTCTTTTTTTTAAAAAAAAATACAAAAAAAAAGTTATTTATGAAATGTCACAAACACTGGACTGTGAATTTGTGTGGAAACATTTTACCACCCTGTGTCTTCACAGAGCTGTTGGTGATCCTCCTTCTCATTACTCTGCCTTATGATCTCCTGAGCAAGTTGGGGCAGATGTTGGGAGAGCGGGAGAGAAACTAAATGCATTTTTGAGGCAGAGACTCAAGGGGAAAATGCAAAGCAGTCTTTTGGAATCCCAAAGCCAGGCCATTGACTCTACTTCTCCTACCATCTACCACAGGAATGAGAAAGGCTTACAGTCACTGGCAGAGAAGGAAAACTCGTGGTACCTAGATGTGGCAGTGTGCAAGGGGTTAAATGACTGAGAGCAGTGATGCTCATAACCACCTCTGTAAATGGCATCCCAGTTTCTCAGTCAACAGCTCCCTTTGCTTGCCCTCATCCAGCCAGTGACTCTTGTGACCAACTCACCAACCCAACTGAAACCATGAGGTTGGTTTACGTTTTCAGTCTCTAATTGAGCCTTTTTGGCACTCTGGCAGTGGGACTGACCTGTGGGGAGCACTACTCAGTTTGATTTAAGGAGAAGTAGAGGCTGAGGGCAACAAAAAACGGTGTGCCATGTTCTTGACGAACAGGCTTAAAAAGACTAAAGCAGTGCTCCAGGCATTCATGAGACCAGAGAAAAGGGAAGGAGGAAGACACCAACAGCCATAACAAAAAACTGGAGATATGTAACTGGGCTATATTTGAGACCAACCAGACTTTTCCTTCCTGGACAATAATGCAGCCAAATCTTGAGACTGTCAAGCAGACAGAAAGCTGAATGTGGCCTTCATTTCTCCTGCCTTTCCTTTTTATTCTTCCTTTGCCCTGAGATTTTTTCTCAGTGAGCACCTGCTCCACTGAGCACTTTTCTGCCCTCCACCTAAACTGTCCTTGCTTTCAAAATGTGGGTTCAGTCAGGACTGAGTAAAATCATGTGCCTTCTTTTTCCCTTTTGTAATTATACCAACCTCCTCCCCTTCCCCAACTTACACGTGAGAGACGCAGGAGGAGGCTCTTTAGAAGTGCTACTTGTCTATAGGTGTCCAGCAAAACAGTAAGGTGGTGGTGAGAGGAAGGGGATCGGAGAGATGCCATTAGCTCCTTTCCCCTTCCACACGTAGCAGGTCTTCCCAAGGAGACACCCTCCACCACCATCTCCTCAGATGCTCCTCTCCTACAGAGTAGTCATAGTGGGCATGGGGCGGCTTTTCTCTCGCATTGCTATTCTAGATGAGTGAAGCACTCAATTTCAGTTCATGCCGTTTGCAGGCAGTTACATTGACAAGACAAATGCAGTTTGTGGCCTTATCAAGATGACTTTTAAATCACTAAAAGATAAAAAAAGGCAACTCGTTTCCTGCCCAAGGTTTGTGTCACTTCTAAAAACACAGTCCACAGCAGTTTAATCCTTTAATCTCAGTCCATTTTACTGATGGTGGCTAAACTGACTAGCCTAGAGCTTAAGTGCTAGACTGCCTGGTCTTACGCTTTCTTTGCTATAACCCCTACTGTCTGCTTGCTTTTCTTTCTTTCTACTATATTCTCTGCTTTATGAGGCAGCCCTAGCCTTTGGTGAAGGGTGAGAGGAGCTAGTGGGATCCTGGCTCAGAGGAGGTAGTTGACTGATAGACTGTTTTCAGCCTTTTAGCAGGAGAAGGATATACCAGCTGCCACAGCAAATGCATATTATGATGGGCTGACTGCAGTATTTTTAGGGTCAATTAACCCCACCCAGTTACTGGAACAGGGCTTGTTCCCAGGTCAAAACCACGGGATGCATTGGCTCAACAGAAAAGCAGCTTGCCATCCACAGCTGCTCGTGGGCAAAGACAGGGACCCAACTGCCACCCGGCTTCCCCGCAGATGTGCCCACTGCACAGTCAGTGTCCCCATCTCTGTGGAGAAGCCAGCTGAGCTCTAGAGGCTTTTCTGGATGTAAAAATCAGCATGAAGCAGCCCCTGAGTAGTGTCCATCGGCCAGGCAAGTGCGAAGGTGCGTGCTGTTCCTCTGCACAGCAGGAAGCTCCATGCAGGTTTTCCAGGAGCTTACCTTTGCAGAAACCCACCTGTAAAACTGGTAGCACCCGTGTGATGAAAATGAAAAAATCTCTCGATCACTTCCATAAATGATCCAGTAAATTAAAATGGTGGTGCTTAAATATTTACCTTTGGGCTGGGCTCTAGAGCCAGGAAGGAGCAGCAGGGGAATGGTGTAGTTATTCCTGCCTCCCAGTTAACAGTCTGCATGTGTGCATGTATATACAAGAGAAGGGGTATATTCCTACCCATCTTTGGTGCTGATGGACTTACTTAAAGACATTTGCCCAAGGCTTACTTTTGACACACACAGAGAACATAAGAATAAGCTCTAGCACATGCAGTATTTCCCCAAAAAAAAAGGGAAGGAGGGAGAGGAGAGCAGTGTGGGCAGTTGGGATTGTTAGGGTTGCATCTTTTGTAAAACTGTAACTTCAGCAGTGCCTTATTCCTAATAGATGCTGGCACTTGGGACACACACAATGAAAGACAGAGCTAGGGAGAGTCAGACATGTACATCCTTAAGACAGAGGATCATCGTAAAGGAAGCTGTACTGGGAATGACACAGCTATGTCAGAATTGAAAATAGTTCAAATATTCAACCTCTAAAGCAATTTCCTTTCTACCACCTCCTGCCTTCCCTCCTTGCCAATGGTGCTGCCCAAGAATAGCTGCCTACACCGAGGCCTGTCACTGCCCCATTTGCTTTTGGCATTGTCAAGTCCAAGGAGTTTAGCATAGTCAAGCTTTCCACTGCTATCGTGTTTTTCCATGGGGTACGTGAATGCCAGTTATTTTGCTTTAAATGCACTTTAAATAAAAAATCAAAATCAAAGCTCCAGACTGTTTCAAATACATAGGGGAAGACAGTGCATATGTGTTTGAACCCAGTTCACTTTATCTCCAGTTCAAATCTACTCCATGCAGTGTGTATGTATAGAACAATGTGTATGCATACAAACACACACACATCAACCTTAAATATCAGCAGACTAACCTTTCTCCTTAAGCTCATGAAACCAGATGCTACACAAACACAGCAGCAGCAGAGGAATTACGGTTGGGCTCTTGAAACAGATCACAAAAAATAAAAACAACTACTTGGTCCTTTCTGTACGTTCAATAATTACAGAAGGAATTGGGTTGTCACCAGAATAAAAAGGAACGGTGCTAACTGAATGAATGGGCAAAAAACAAAAAAAGACAAAAACAAAAACTCAGCCCAATAATGCAGTTTGACTTCTAGTCTCACATTGGGTTGGTTTGTTACTTTTCTTTTTTGTTGTTTTATATGAAAAAAAAATATATGTGCATCTAAACTGATCCATCACAACACCACCACCAACGGCAAAAAGAAGCCAACAAACAAAAAACGCATCCTGCCCTGAGGAAGCTCTTGTTTCTGGAGGATGTCAGAAGTCTCAAAACTCTCGGCCTTGCTCTCACGTACCACATGCTCAGTCAGTCCTTTTTTTTAAATGTCTGAAACTGAAAAAAAAAAAATAAAAAAAAATTAAAAAAAAAATAAAAAAACCTTTTTGAAGCACCTTACGTGGCTTCCCATTCCAGGAGTGGGAGCCACCTTTTTTTCTTTGAGCACCTTACTGATGTGTTAATGCTATCTGCTGTCTTTTTGTTACCCGTGGGCCGAGTGGCTGGCTGTTAGCACGGACATGCATGCGTGATGGGGGGGCCAGGCACACGTACGCGGCCTTTCTGCAATACGCACACCTGAGCGTCCAGCCATGGTCCCATTCCTCGTGGCTTGAACCTGGATGAACATTTCTTGGTCAGTCTTTGTGGCATGGAGGGGAAGCTAAATGATGGATTGGAGAGCACGCACAAGTGTGTGCAGATGTAAAAAACACCCGAATGGGATGTTTTCTTCTTGGGGACAAAAACTCCCAACAGTCTTTTGATGCTGAGTGAATGGGAAACTGCACCCGGGCCTAAATCCTGGGGTCTTTATGCAGGCAACCAACAGTGACTTCATCAGGGGCTGTCTTGCAAGCACAAAGACTTAAGGATTTGACCCCAGAGTGGCAGAGATACTCCACAGGAGACGGGGCTCTGCTGGTACCGATGCGTGTTGCTGTGGTCCTAAGTGTCGTCAGGCGCCCTCCCATCCGCACACACACACACCCACCCGCTGTACAGGCATCTCTTGAGAAACACAGTTTGTGACGATGTGAAGAGCAGGTCAAAAGTTTTGAGGGGTTAAGTGAGTTCCTTTTTTTTCTCTCATTATACTCTGTAAATGGTATGTCAGTTATGAAAAAAAACAACACGCAAATAGAAAAATTGATTAAAAAAAGAAAATAAAAATTACCTTGCATACGCCTTTTCTATCAAGTGCTTTAAAATATAGAATAAATACACACATCCTGCCAGTTTTTTCTTACAGTGAGAGTATCCTTACCTGCCATTTAATATTAGCCTCGTATTTTTCTCACGTATATTTACCTGTGACTTGTATTTGTTATTTAAAACAGGAAAAAAAAAAAAAAAAAAACAAAAAAAAACCTAAAAAAAAAAAAAAAAAAAAAAAAGAAAATTAACTGTAGCGCTTCATTATACTATATTATTATTATTATTATTATTATTGTGACATTTTGGAATACTGTGAAGTTTTATCTCTTGCATATACTTTATACGGAAGTATTACGCCTTAAAGAAAAAAAACTACGGAAATAAATTTTACAAGGTTTCTGTTTTGTGTGGAAGAGTAATTGATGTTGCTAAGAATGATGTTTGTTTTTCTTGTTTTTTTGGTTTCTTTTATTATTTTTTTTTTTTTAATGTTACCAGCACTTTTTTTGTAAGTTTCACTTTCTGAGGTATTGTACAAGTTCACACTGTTTGTGAAGTTTGAATATGAAGGAATAATTAAAAAAGAAAAAAAAGAGAAAAAAAAAAAAGACAAAAAGAATGTGGCGGGTGTCTTTGTGCGTTGCTTTGTCTCTGGAGGATGTGGGAGGGGGATGGCCCCAGGACCCCCTCTTAGCACTGGTGCCGCGTGGCGTGAGGCCCTGCTGCCAAAGCAGAACCTTTATCCTGTTGGGACTGTCAACCAGTTTCTATACTGGGCATGATGTGCTGTGGTATGGAATATCTGTTTGGCTGGTTTGGGTCAGCTGTCCTGTCTGCTTCCTTACGGCTTCCCGTGCCCTACCTCCCTGCAGAGCATGAGACTGAAAAGTCCTTGATCAGGGTAAACATTACTGAGCAACAACTAAAAACACCAGTGTTACCAGCCTTGTTCCCAGACCAGAATCAAAAGCACAGCACTGCACCAGGTACTAAAGACAAAAAATGACTGATACTGCTGAACACAGGACAAGGCCACAAGGATGATCAGGGGACTGGAGCACCTCCTGTATGAAGACAGGCTGAGAAAGTTGGGGCTGTTCAGTCTGGAGAAGAGAAGGCTGCGTGGAGACCTCATAGCAGCTTCCAGTATCTGAAGGGGGGGCTATAGGGATGCTGGGGATGGACTATTCATTAGGGACTGTAGTGATAGGGCAAGGGGTAACGGTTTCAAACTTAAAAAGGGGAAGTTTAGATTGGATATAAGGAAGAAGTTCTTTACTGTTAGGGTGGTGAGGCACTGGAACAGGTTGCCCAGGGAAGTTGTGAATGCTCCATCCCTGGCAGTGTTCAAGGCCAGGTTGAACAGAGCCTTACATGACATGGTTTAGCGGGAGGTGTCCCTGCCCATGGCAGGGAGCTTGGAACTGAATGATCTTAAGGTCCTTTCCAACCCTAACTATTCTATGAATTTATGATTCTATCCTAGGAGCAGATTTTTGCAGTCCCTGCTTAAAAATCACAGTTGAAGCTTTCACCCAGATAAACCCAACAGTGTCAATTCTTACACTTAAGCATCAGATCATGCGGCATTTCTGGTGTAATAATTACAGATGAAGTCAATGTAAGGACTTAAGGGCTTCTATCTTGGGTCCATCTAGCCAAAAGCCTTTGTCCAGCAGAGACTGGAAGCAATAGGAAGCACAACCTGTCAGGGTAGACTGAGAGATCTGTGGTTGGTTGGGCTAAAGAAGAAAAGAGTGGGTCTAGAGGGAAGCAATAGGAAAATGAAAGTCCTCAAATATATAGGAAAATGCTACTAAGAGAAAGGAAACCAAATAGTCTTCTTTTCCACAGAGGGTTTATAAAGAAATACTGAGCTTAAATTGCATTGAAAGAGACTTAGGCTAAACACTAAAACAAGTTTTTAGGCTAAAGAAAATCTATGTGAGGTCTATGTGATGGCCTAGGAAGACTGAGGGATTTGCCAGCCCCAGAGGTTTTTCAGAACAAGTAGAACAATCATCTGGTAGGGAAAGTTAATACAAATACTGCTCTGGGGTAGGCGATGGGCTCGATAAGCCGTATTTTCTGTGGTCCTCAGGGCAGAAAATGAGTTCAGATCACAGACCTTTTTAACAGTGCTCCCTCCCTTCTTTTAAGTAGATGCTGTGTGTGTGTATGTGCGGATGCTGCTGGTTCTTGTGTGAGAGAAGCTGACAGATAACACCCAGAGAATGTTGGGTTTATTCCCCTTTTCCAATAAGCAATTGCCTTATCCTATTTTCCTGTTGCTTCCCTCTAGACCCACTCTTTTCTTTAGCCCAAACAACCACAAATCATTCAGTCTTCCCTCACAGGTTGTGTTTTCTAGACCTCAGGTTGTTCTCATTCCTCTTCTCTACTGTCCCCACCAAGTAACCTGCATCTTTCTCTGCATGGAGCATGCAACACTGGCTGCAGTGCTTCAGCAAGGTTTTAACACCCCAGAGCAGACCATGGCCTCCCATGTTGTGTGCCTCTTTTATAGCCTGATACGATACCTGATGTCTGCTCCTTTTTGTGGCACTGTGGTATTTACAGAACAAGTCTTATTAGACGGGGACAAATAGTTTGTACTGTAAGAGGAAGAGGTGACAAAGTACAGAGAGCAGGTAGGACAAAAGGCAGAGCTTGTGGACTTATGTCTGCTTGATCTGGAGAAGCAATTATATCCCTGTACAGTTTTGTGGCACAACTGAAGTATTGTATTGTACTTTAAACACTGCATTGTACTTTGGATGCTGAAAGCCAGGGAGAGATTGACAGCGTTAAAGGGAAACTCATGGAAAGACAACAAAAATGATTAAGAAAAGAGAGAAAAATTAAGGAGAAAGTCATTCTCTATAATTTAATCAAGCGATAATTTCAGGAGAGGATTATGGGCTTAAACAAGCCTCGAGGATGGAAACACAAACAATGCAATGGTTTAGCGTATTAAAGGACAGCAAGCAGATGGTCATAAGCGAATGCACTGACATGATATTAATGAAAATACCACTTCAGTGTAACCTGGGAGAGAATGGGATTTGTTAGGCAGTGGAATAATTTCCACAGAAAGTGATGGAAGCCCCACCACTTGCAGTGTTTGAAGCCAGACCGGACACAAAGATCATCAGTGGACAGCAAGGGAAAGGTCACTGGAGCAATTAGGGCTGAATGATTTTCTCTAGGGCCCACCATTCCTGTTTGCAAAGCAGGAAATGTATAAATTACGTATATATCAATGGGAAGATGCCTCAACTACGTCCTCAGCTCAATCGATGGCAAGTTCATAACAAGAGGTTTTGGCAGTGTCTTGATAAGCAAGGAGGCAAATGTGTAGCCCAGTGAGATGAGCAAGAATCCTTCTTCTGACTTTGGGAAAACTTCTGACTGGAGAAAACCCAAAGAAAATTACCTTGAGACTCCTAAGGCAGCTTCTGTGTTATGTCTGAGCTTGTCACAGCAAGAAGAATTGGCTGTGGATACACCATGAGCTGAGTAAAGCAAACATGACAGCAGGGAGGCAGGTGAGGTTTTTTCCTCTGGTTTTAGAATCATAGAATAGTTAGGGTCAGAAAAGACCTTAAGATCATCCAGTTCCAACCCCCCTGTCATGGGCAGGGACACCTCACACTAAACCATGTCACTCAAGGCTCTGTCCAACCTGGCCTTGAACTCCGCCAGGGATGGAGCATCCACAACTTCCTTCGGCAACCCATTCCAGCGCCTCACCACCCTTACAGTAAAGAACTTCTTCCTTATATCCAATAATTTTGCTGAATCATTTCTTTCCTGTGAGATGCACTTTCTGGGAGGCCAAAATGATCAGTGAATTCACATTCCATTTGGAATGAGACTAAGGCAGGGATAAAGACCATGTCAGTAGAGAGATGAGTGGGGCACTTCCAGTTTTTATTGGCAAGCTCATCTCATAAAGGGGACAGGGCACGTGGATGCACTGAAGTATCCCAGGAGGAGCAGCCAGCACCATCCTTCCCCAGCAGCCACTGCATCCTCTTGGCACAGACAAAGCATCAGCCTCCAGGACAGGAGGAGTTTGAACCCACACCGTTTCCACTCCCAAACAAAGGGGCTTAGTCACCACTTGTCCCACTTTACACTGACACAGAGAGAAGGAGAAAAAGGAACCATTTTGTCACTCGGCCCTCATGTGACGAAGTACTCAGCAGCAATGAGAACATCGCGTATTGCTTTCACACAGCTGGCTCTTGCCCTTGCACCATCATCATGTTGTGAACCAGGGCAGGGAAGCAGTGCTTTGGCTTAAATATAACCTGCCAAAATATAAGCTCTGCTTTTAAAACACCACAGATGCTTTGATGTGTTGCATAACCCAGCTACCCAAAGCCCTGTGCTGTCGCAGGCAGTAATAGGGAAAAAAGATATCAGAAGATAAAGGTAACACTGTGCCAAAGATGGGAGAAGAGGTACTGCTGTCTCACCGCTTAGGAAAAGATGTTTAACCATGGGAAAAGTCAGAAGAACCCAGAAAAGGTGATGACAGCAAAGAGTATGGTCCAGCAGCTAGGTGTGGGAAGAGAAGATCCTGTTCCCTCACCCCATGAGCCCTGATGGTGTGTGCTGGTGCTGGAGAATGATGATGTACATCACAATCAGGTATCAGACATTTGTATTCCCCCTACAGCTGGACAAATGGACTAGCTTTCCTTCAGCTTTCACAGCCTTCTACTAAAATCCAGTGTGATCCCCTCCCCAGCCCAAGTAAAATGGCTTTTCAAGAAGAGGGACAAGGAAAACTAGAATTTCCTGTGGAAAACCCCAATCGCTGCTCCTTCATGCTGTATTTATGTATATGCAGAACATATACACAGGCTGACCCTTCATCTCCTGACCTGCAGTTAAGACTGAATTACAAATCAGGGGGTGTCAGACCTTCAGACACAGGCCAAGCCAATGCTGCTTTAAACCAGAGCACTGAGCACCCTGAGCCTGACCTGTCAACAGAGATATCACACTCCTCTTCCCAGAGGAAGGCAGGGCTTCATAACTCACATAGGGTGACACCCCCGGGTCCTGGATGTCTGTGCCCTGAGTGAATGAGCTGGTTTAGCTTTTGTCACAGGTGTTTTATTCTCTTTGGCATGAGCTGCTGGTGTAAAACACTGTTAGTGCATCAGCAGGCTTGTCACTGCCTCCCTGCCGCATCAATCACAGAGTCCCTATGGACCCGGGCTGCCTTGCCATGCGTCTCAGTGCAGGAACAGCGCGTCCTTTCCCCTCACGTCACTGGTCCCTGCAGTGAATGAGCAGCCGGGTTGTTCTCTTTACGCAGGACAGGAAGGCAGGGGACAGGAGCCACCAAGCCCCACCACAGGGAGGAGAAGCTCAAAACCTTGCAGAACAAGGGGGTCAGTGAAGCCACATCCTTCATTATGCCTGGATTTGTAATCAGGCAGCATAGTTAATCCATGCTGCCCGAATCTCAGCTGGAAGAAAATGGATTAGCTTTACTGACATCACTGAAGCTGAAGCAATTTACCCTGGCTGAGGATCTGATTCTTATCCTGCCTGTGTTTCAGCACACAGCACTAAAGCAAGGTTTTTCAGGCTGACCAGGGGTTGAATGCAGGTCTTTGGCTGGAGGGATGCAGCAGAGCTGAATCCAGGCAGTACAGTTTTAATGTGCTGTGGGGGAAATGAAAACCCCATGTTACCTCATGTGTAAAACACCCCCTGTCTCCTACCCCAACACCTTTCCCACCAGCACAGCTTCCTTGGTGAGGGCAGGCATCAAAGATGCTGGCCACGGCAGAGATGATGAACGGTACTGCAGGGCATATTGCAGGGAACGCGGGAGGTTGTAAATGAAGGTCTTCCTAATTAGAAAGTGGTCAGAAGCACACAGGCACACACAGATTCCTGGTCTGGGGTGAGCTGCTCTCCTACAGGTTAAGGTAATGTCAAAAGGCAAACTGTCACACAGGAGATGGCACAGGACACAGCAGTGCATGGAGCAGTAAGGTGCGTGTATGGCTCTGCCGGAAAGCCAGACGTGAGGGCTAAGGAAGAAACTAGAGTCATGAAAAGACAGGCGTACAATGGCAAAGGCTCTTGAAACTGCAGGGGTAGCTCTGAACTGTGAAAGAAAAGATTATTAGGAAAAGAAAGAAGATACCAGGATATGAGCAAAGAGTTAGCACGCTGTGCCTGGGGCATCCACATAGCCGGGGCTCTGCGAAACACAAACATGCAATCATCAGGTCAGGAAATCCACAGCCTGGGAGATCTCAGTAGGGTAAATCCCTGCAGCAGAGGAGAAAGGAGTGGGATTACGGAGACCCCGTGGTGCTAAACCAAACTAAGCACCTTGTGGGGAGGGAGGCACACACCTTTGTGTGATTTCAAACACCAGCAGTTTCAGCTGCAAAGGCAGAGATGTTTCCTGGGATGTACAGGTACCACAGGCTCTGATGCAGAAAGAAAGGTGCCTTCCACAGACAGCCCTTGGGTATCCTGTGACAGGGAAACGGAGATGCTGCACCCTCTCCACATCACAGCCGGATCGAGCTCTTGTGAGGACACAGACACAAGGAGGAGATAGTAAAGGCAAATCCCTCAGGGAAAACAGGGGGGAGATCCTGTGACATAGAACTGGCTTGGATGAAGCATTCAGCAGTGCCTGATAAGAAAAGACCGAACAGGACCTCATAATATTCTCTTAATGAGGCAATTTAACTGCCTGTAATTCTGTGTCCTGCTCTCCCAGCACAGGAGTTCAAAGGGTTGTCACATCAGGCCCTTAAAGGAGGGTTTTTATAATGAGTGATATTTCTTAGGGACTCAGTATGGGGCAGATATGCTGAGGAGAACAGGAGAAAGGAAAACATACACAGGAAAATCACTCATCAAGCTAGGCAGTCACTGAGCCATATTGCTGCTTGCCATAAGGCAGCACTAAAATCAGTGTCACTATCCCATGGTCAGTTCTGGTTTCAGAGTGGATGCGACTCAAATTCAGTTTGACATCGTTAGCAAAGGGGTTTTGGATGGTTTCACCTGCTCATCTCCCCTGTGAGCATCCGTTTCCTCACTGCAAGAGGAAAACCGGGCCTTTCCAGCACAGTTTAAAGAGAAGGCCTGGGTTCAGTCAACTGGCAGAGAAAATGCTTTCTCTGTGTGTGTGTCTCCCTTCCTTAAGAGCATGGCTGTCCTTACGCATGAAGGTCACCTATGGAACGTGAGGGACAAAGCAGGGGAGGCAGAGCAGGCATCTGCCACCTCCGTAACCCCTGCAAAGGCAAACATCAATTGTGCAGAGCACTGTAACTGCTTTAAATAGGTTAAAAAATAAGGCCTGCTTATTTAATTTAGCGTACATGCTAGGTGGGTCAATAGCCATCCTTCTCTCCCCATCCTTCTTCCCCACCCCGCAGGTCTCTAAGGGCAGAGGTTTAAGTCCCAGCTGAGGAAACAGGGCATGCTTCATTTAGTAGCACCGCAGCAGGGCTGCTGGGGATGTCATGCTTCTGATGAAACATTAAATCAAGGTAAACACTAATCTCAGGGGCATCACTGCTTAAGAAGCACAGGAAGGAAAAATAACAAAACCTTCATGGCTCTTGTGCTTTGACCTCCCACTACAGTGGGATTCCTTAAAGTGAGGAAGCCCAAATGTGCGTGGAAAAGGAGGTATCAAGGTTTCTGCCTGCTTCTGCTTTCTTTTCTTTTGCTCAAGGGATATTTATTGTAAATACTTATATTCACGATATTTATTCTGTTAAACAAAACAGGGGTTCTGTTAAACAAAGTCTTCATTAACAAGGGCAAGCAGGTACCATCCCAAGACCCAAGTTAGCATCCAAGCCACAAGATCACCCTCTCTTCTTCTTTACACCCCTCACTCCACTCCTTTTTGCCCTACAACCCCACTCTTTCCTTCCACTTCCCCAGCACACACATGCCTGCAATGCCCCAACCATCACAGGCCATGTTTCCTAGCTGACAATTTCAAACCCTGCTAGAAGGTGTGCAGCTCAGGTCAGACTGAACCTGCACAGCCATACAACAACTTATCTAACAGGTAAGAAACAACAAGGAAGACGGCTGCAATATTTAAGCCTATTCTTCCCTCTTTCTCAGCCAGCCCCCTGCACAGGCATCATTTTCTCTTTGAAATAATCTTGCTGGAACTCCTCAGTGTAATGGTTCAACAATAATTATCCTGGGTTTTTCATGCTTTACACTGAATCTTCTTTAATAACACTGCTGCTCTGTGTGAGAGACTGAGCTGACAGTCAAGACAAACAAGGGAAGAAAGTACTTATTGCAATCAATGTTCTTGTAGAGGCTTCCTCACTTTGTTTAGGTATGAGCGAGGACAGCAGACAGTAGCAGATCCTGCTGGATGAATAAACAATAAATTAATTGGGTTCCATTCCCTAGTTCCCCTCATTTTGTGTAAAAAAACCCCACAATAATTCAGCCCTACTTTTATTACAGGTAGGTCTCAGGCAAGAAATCACATCCAGAAAATTCTGTAACTGATCATGCCAAAATAGAGATTGAATGTTACAATATATAGTCCTAGGCTCCACTTAGTCTTAGATCCAAGGGTCTCTTCCAATAGCCTTTGCTGCTGCTGGTGTGGTCCTCCTCTCCCTTTGATGCCAGCAGGTGTCATAGCCAAAATACTCTACACAGAGCATGGTCATTTAGGAACCAGTACAGGATGAACCAGGGAAGGAGGGAGCTGTGATTTCACAGCAGGGTGAAGAACCCAAATCCAGACCCAGTTTGTTCCTTGGGGATGGTTGTGAGAGGAAGGCAAGCTACCACCCAGGGTCCCATCTCTGTAGCAGGTACACGTGCAGTGACAGCACGCACAGGTACTGCTCTGCCCATAACATGTGACAAGGGCCCATATGTGACACCCCAATAATGGGCAGAGTGAGCTTTCCTCTAAGGAGGCAGGCAGAAGGGCCAGGGGAAGGAAGAGACAAATAGATCATTTGAGTTATAATTTGTGATGGGTAAAAGAGAATTCAGAGACTTTTGATAGCATCGCTTTGTGCAAAACAAACAGCTCCCCTCATTCTGCCTCCGTCATGTGGAATTAACAGACAGAGCTAAAGCCAAAGCTACTGATTTCATTAAGCTTACACTAGGGATGAGTTTCTCTCTGCATACCAAGCAAGTCATTGTACATGTTTAAAAGTTTCCTTTGACTGAATCTCTTCAATTACTTTCCCACTCTCCTCACCTTCCTAAGCTCCTTGGACAGGCTGTATTAACTTCTGAACAGCCTTAGACTTGCTCCTGGAGCCTCTCCATCTGGCTTTCATCACCTTCCAGCTTCATGAACTGCTCATCCAGAAACCCTGCACTGGCTGTTTCCCAAGCTTCCTCTCCCTGAAACCTTGCTGCTACCTCAGGTTCATCCAGCTCCTGAGAGCCTCTGTCTGCTCATGCCTTAATCCTGCCCTTGTCTTCGCTTTTAGCTTAATCTGCAGGGGACCTTCATGTGCACACATGGCCCCACTTCAGGGACTCTGAAATACCTTTCTCCATCCTGGACCTCTCCATGATCTTCATTCTCATGTCTGCCTCCCAACACCTCCTACAGTTGGCTTATATTCATCAGGCTCCATGCCAACATCTCCACTACTTGCATTACTTACCCTTGCTAATAAGGCTTCTGTGCTCACATCATCTGAGCCATACACACAGGAATCACCCTGGACCTTCTCCCACTGTGGAATGTGGATGATTTCTTTAGCACAATCCTTTATTCTTTGCATTTGCCACTTTTACATCTTTCACAACCCCACCAAGATGTTACGAGCAGTAAAACTTTCTCCCACCTTGATGGTGGCTTCCTCATTTTTCCCATCCTTCCAGTCATCCCAGTTTGTCTGCTCCAGGACATCCCACCATGCCCTACCAGTGCAAGACGGTAGCTAGAAGAGCCAGGATGACAGGCAAGAAAGAGGCTGGTATGATTTCTTTGGCAAGCTGGAAATACCACAGGGAAAGTTTATGAAACCCCTGGGAAATCTGGGCAGCTTTAAGCATCTCTCCAATGATTCCTCCTGCCCGGATGAGCAGTCAGGCATTTGACTCCGGAAAAGCACTGACCACTTCCCTTGGGAACCATGCTCTCAGTACAGCGGGTTTGGCTGGGGTGTAGGTCCAAGACTGCCCACATGGAGAATTCATATTCCCCTTCATTCCCACCTGCCTCTGCCTGAGAAGGATGAAATGGTTTTGGCTGAATGATTTAGTGCTGTGAAAGTCTTTCCTGCTTGATTTAAAATAGCAAGCTTGAAATCCATCCCCCCATCCCTGAGCTTATCTGCCGCAGAGGGGCTCAAGTGCTTCCAAGCATTACGTTCATCAGGGAATGTCTTTGCACTAGCCAAAGGTGACAGAGTGGACTGAATGTGAGCCTCTTCATGCAGATCTGCATGACGCGAGCCTGTTCTCCCCGTGCCTGTGCAAGCATGCTCTCGCACACAAGAGCATCCGCCGGGAAGCGTGCCCCCTCTTCCTTCTGCAGCATCCCACTCTCTGCTTGGCATCTCCTCTCCTGGCATTCCCTTTCCCATTCACAGCCGTGGCCGTGCCCACGGACACACTCTATGCGCACAGATCCCTCTTTTTCTCACGGGCACACCCACTGCCTCACATGCGCTCTCCCTTTGTCTCTGCTTTCACAAACACAGACGCATCTTAAAACTATCCCACTCATACCCCACCCCAGCTGGATCCGGCCTTGAGCTCCCGAGGGGAAAGGAGCTTGTTCATGCTAGGGAGAAATAATACTACTCCTTTTGAGAAACATACTTTATTGTCAAAGCCACTGACAGGTGGATGCTGGGATCACCTTAGGATGCGGATGATGCCATGAGGTGGCCCAGAGCACTTTTACCTTGCAGAATAACAGATCCTTCGGTGAAGGATGGGGACGTTAGGAGGGGGATAAAGCATCCCGGAAGCTTTCTGCGCTGCACTGCAGCAGGGAGCGAGCGGAGCGGGTGTTCGGAGCCCTTTCTCGGCTGCGAGGGGCGAGCCGCGCCGGCGCTGCCTCCCGAGGGCTGCGGGCAGGGTTGCCGTAGCAACGCTGCCTCTGAGTCAGAACGATTAAGCATCACCATGGCAACAAGTGTCTCACTCGCCATTTCCAGAGAGCTTGACGGGGGTTCGGGCTGGAACCATCACATACCACGGGGAAAGGGGCAGGGACACGGATGGGGGGCAATGCACCCACCTTCCAAGCGAGCCAAACTCACCTCGGGGTGCCTGCCGCAGACCCCGTGCTCCCTGCCCCATCACCAGCTTCGATGGAGCCACAGCCCCAGTGTGGTACCCCACGCCAAGATGGGGCGGTGGCAGGGGTCGGGATGGTTGCGGTGAGCCCAGTCTCCCTGTAAAGCCCCTCGAATAAGGAGGGTTTTGTAACCTGTAGACTCCAAACAAAGGAGGAGACAAAGCTCCCCGCTGTCTGCCGGCTCTCACCCCCCTCTCCGCGCAGGAGCCTTCATGCTCCTGTGAATATTGAGCTGAGACAGAAGCCCGGGGGGATTTGCATTTCACACTTGCCATCAAATGAGCAACAGGAAGATCACACCGAGACCCCTGCACGGTGCTATTACCAATATGTGCGCTAGGCAGACACTCACTGCAGAGCCCGCAACTGCTCCTTTCCCCGTGCGGAGGGACCGGGCGCTGCCTCTCTGGTCACGATGTCAGCGCTGTCTGAAGGCGGTGCCCTGGGTCCTGCCCTTGGAAGGAGTGCCGAGACCGCAGCAGGCTGGTGGTGTGGAGGACCAGACCTCGTCTGTGAGAGCTGTGCCATGAAGGCACACACACGGGTACGTGCGGAGAATGGCTCTGCGTTTTGCACAGCGAGGTGGGTGTCACTGCTGCACTGGCTGGAGATTCAGGCTCATGCAGGCAATGTGTAGAGGTACTCAGGAAACGCACATAGAGCTTTTAGCACCGTTGTGTTTCCCTGGGGGGAGTTAGGTGTGGAAAGAACAGGCTCTGGCCTGCAGAGGAGGAAAGAAAGCATCCACGAGATGTCCGTGTTGCAGTTCTCTTCACTACCATGTCCAAAGTGATTCTCACCCCTGTCCTGCTGTAGGACCATCTGAGATACTGGCAGCACAACTCCAACAGAAAACACATGGGAATCTTAGGCTTCTTAGCCTGTGCGAGGTGTTAAGCACCTCTGGGTACTGTGTATTCTCATCTGCCTTTCTTTCTCAGCGCTCAGTCTCTGCCCTACCCTCCACACAAACTACCCACATGACACCTTTATACCATTGGTATACGTTGGAAAATGTGCTTGTATCAGAACCTACAGGGCAGAGGAGGTGTTTTATGTGACAAGGGCTGTCCAGGTGTATGGGGTATCCTACCAGGTCATTAAGGCTGGTAGGAATGCCTGCGTGTTTCCATATCCCCCCGGCCTGTGTTCAGAACAGATATCTATGCATAAAGCCTGCTGAAGAACAACCTGCATCCTTCAATCACTGCCACCTCCTGGAAAGCAGAAACCAGATGTGTCTGAGCCAGATGTGTTGGTGGGTCCTTGATGACTGGGACGGTGCCAGGTCTCTCGCTGTGTCCTGAGCCAGGGGACAAGCACAGTCCAGGATGTGGCGTGCTGCCTTCCACAGGACCAGGGGGTTTCATCCTGCCACCCCTGGTGTTACCATCCTACCTTCCTGAGTTTCAGTGTACTCTGTTGGTGCTACAGCCATTGATCCCTTGATCACTGACCATCACCTAACAGGCCCAAACAAACCTGCTCCGCTAGAAAGGCTCTTTTGTGTGAGTGCGTGCATGAAAACATTAGTTTTCAGGCAGTACAAGGCAGAGCGATGTGCTTGTTGCTTCCTGTTTGTCACTACTGAATCCACCTTTACCTTTGAGCTCTTTCAAGCCGAGTTGCAATGCGGCTCCCTGCTGGCATCGCTCTTGCCTGGAGCTATTGCAATTTGTGTGAGCTAGTCTTTTGAGGTATTTTTACACTGGAGTAACTATATTAACAGGGCAGTGACAGAGCCATAGCCACGGATCAGAGCACTGGTTGTAAAGACCGGTAGCAAACACTCACCTGCAAGCAGGAGGAGTCCTTTTTCACTGGGGACTTTGAAAACAGATGAGCAGGGAGCAGTTGCGCTCACAGTTGGTACCTAAAGCAGATCTGAAGCAGATCTTTGAGGTCCTTGAGAGGCTGCAGCCTGCTTTCCCCAAAACAAGCTATAGGAAGAAGCAAGGTGGTGGTGGCCAGGGCTTCCCATCTTCCACACCATTTCTATGTGTGTTTCCTCAGTGCCAGGAGCCAAACCAAGCTGAGTGGAAAGTTGCCAACTGCTTTTGCCTGAAATAATGGGGTATTTCTTCTGAACAAGAAATGCCATGGTATTCCGATGTATTCCTGGCTCTCCTGTCTCCAAAAAGAGAAGGGCTCACTTCCAGCTTGGTATAGGGGTTTACAGTCCTTCCCCATCCAGCTTTTTTGCAGTGATTCATTCATTTGGTCATTACTAGATGGTGTGCATGCCATTGGCAGCAGAGCTGGTGCTTTCCAGGTGAGCGCAGATACCTGGTTTCAGTTGTGATTTAAAATGGCTCACACCCAAATCTATGCCTCAAAAAGCCAAGAAAAAAAAGCCTTATGATGACATTTTTCTAAGTAAATGGTATAGCAGATGTTAAAATTGGGTCTGAGGCTCCTAAGTCACTTAAGGAGATTGCATTTCTTCACAAACCACTTTTCCTTCAGCAGGGCAGAGGTGGGAGTTACTGTCTAGATAAGGAGGACTTCTTCTTTCATTAAAGAGTATGGTGAGGTTACCCTGGCTGGGCAGCAGGAGCCCACCAAAGCCACACTGTCACTACTGCTCCTCAGTGCAACAAAAGGCTCATGTGCTGCAATAAGTGCAGGGAGAGCTCACTCACCGATTACCATCATGGGCAAAACAGACTCAACTTGGGGAAATTGATTTCATTTATTACCAATCAAATCAGAGTAGGATAATGAGAAATAAAACTGGCTCTTAAAACACCTTCTGCCCACCCCTCCCACCTTCCCAGGCTCAACTCCACTTCCAATTCCACTTTCTCCTCACCCCTCTGAGCAACATAGAGGGCTGGAGAATTAAGGTTGTGGCTGGTCCATCACACTTTGTCTTGCCTGCCTCACCATATGCTGCACCATGGGCTGCAGGGGAATCTCTGCTTCAGTGCATGGGGCACCTCCTGCCCTCCTTCTGCACTGACCTGGCTGTCTGCAGAGCTGTTTCTCTCACATATTCCCACTCTTCTCTCCTGATAGTATTTTCGCCCTTCCTAAATGTTATCTCTGAGGCACTGCCACCATCACTGATGGGTTTGGCCCTGACCAGCAACAGGTCCATCTTGAAGACCTCTGGCATTGGGTCTTCTTCCCCAGTAGCACCCCCCACTGCCAAAACCTTGCCACACAAACCCAATACAATTACTTGTGTTGTCATTAGTCCTCAGAGTGAACGCACCCATTAAGTTGATTCAAGGCTGTTCACAATTCACTCTTTCGCTGAGATTTCATTTTGGGTGATATTTCTGCTGTCAGATGATGTTTCTGTGTCTAACAGGAGCCCAAAAGGCTACTCACATCATTCTTTAAAGATCAGTGCATACATGCTTCCGTAACAGACCTATAAAACACCGCCTTCTTCCTTTTTAATAAGGGGAAGAAAAGGCCAAGCTCTACTCAAAGTCTCAAATCACTTCCTGACAGATTGAGGGCCAAGCAGCAGGATTCATCCTCCTCCACTCTTCAGACAAAAAGGACAAATCACAGCTAAGCACTGACCGACTGCAAACCCTCTCCTGCTCCCCTGCTGCAGGCAGCTGTGGCCACACAGCCAGCCCAAAGGGCAGTGAAGCCTTGCATAGACATGTGTAATTGATAGAAATAGGTGGCAAATTACCCCCCACTAATGACAGAATGAGGCTCTTCTCACTTATGAGTCACCTGGTTCTTTCATATATATTCCTCATGTGTTTATTTCCTTGTATTAGAGGAATAACAGCATTCCCGCTGGCCAGAATGCTGAGTGCCTCAAAATAGCACTGAGATGGGTCTGGCTTGCTCAGAGCGTGCTGCTCCTTCAGTTGATCCTCACATCCTTTTCACTTGGTTGCATCTAGGAGCAGAAAAAGCGGTTGCTCCACATCAACTTCAATACCTGGATGCAGCCTGCAAGGGCACAGCGGGCTGGGGGACAGCAGGAGCAGCGCTGCATCTTTCCTGCTTTCAGCTGCTGCTTCCCATAAGTGTTTGCCTGAGGAGAAATGAAATGCCGCAGCGACCAGCTGGCATTCTCCCACTCCTCCATGGACACAGCCACTAGATAAGCAATTCCATGTGCCCACGCAGGGACTGAAGGAGTCTTTATGGAGCATCTGTGCCACAACTTGGCCCTTTCTGCATCTCTGAAACTCATCTTACCTCATGCTCAGTCCCAGGACAACTTTATAGGGATGCAGGATACCTGTAGCACAAGCCCAAGCTGGCTGTGTTGATCTGGTCCAAGTCTGTCCTCTCAGCCCCATGGAAAACTCCTTTGACACAGAGATGCTCCTGTCCTGTGTTAGGACTCTTGGGAGGCTGTTGGCAGCTCCAGGATTCCCATGTACAGGAATTCCTGTGTGTCAGTTTCACTAACTGGGCCCTGGGACAGGAATGGATCATGATCCTTGTGTGTCAGGGTTTTTCTATGTGGGAAGAGAAAGAAAGGGGCAAGGAAAATGTCCTGACTGGTGGATATTTTCTGCTGCTGTGGCTGAGTCCTTGTTAAGAACTGACTAAGGCAAGCGAGCTGGAGGATTCTGAAAGGATTTTCCATTCAAATCGGAACACAAAAGCTTTAATACCAGTCCCAATGCTGGAAAATCACGTCAGGCCCCATCAAATTCATGACAGTGGCTTAAATCGTGAGTTTAAAAATAGATGTGTTAGCTTATTATTATTTGCTTTATGGTTTCTGAATCATTAGGTTAAACTGGCATCAAGTTCTTAGCGTGCCTCCAATGCCAAAAGCTCTGAAACCTCACTCTGAAGCTATTAATAAAACCTTGACTAGTCACATTCCTCTCGAATAGGAACCTTCAGCAAATAAACACAACATAAGATCCCTGCTACAACAATGAGAGCTGCCAACGTCTTCTCCTCCTCAAGGGTCTCAAATCCATGTTTTATCTGCTCCTTTCTGCAGTAACAAATACAAATGGTGACTAAGCAGCACAAAGGCCAGGCTTACATTTAGGAGAAAGTAACACTTCCAGTTATTTAGTTGTTAGCTGAGAGCCCCAAGATATGGTGATAACTCTGCTACCAACAAACTTCCAAGCTACCATGCTGCCTGCATGCTCCTTAGGATCTCTCTTTTTAATGGACACAATGGTTTGTGACCCAGAGATCCATGTACTGAGACTGGATGAGCTGTCTACAGACCCAGAAGCAGCATAAAGCAATGCCCTGGGTGCTGCCTGGCCACCAGTGGGCAAGCACCCTCCTTTATGGCACTGCTAGCCAGGGCTGGTACAGCAGCACAGCACTCCCTAGCACTGTGTTAAGGCATCAGGTCAGTATTTAATCAGACCAATCTATTCTCCATCACTCCTTATGTTCTTGAGCAACTCGTACATGATTTTCTAACTCACAGTCAGCCCTGAAACCATCCTTTCCTGTAAGACTCAACAAAAGTCTCAGAGATACAGCACAACAGCAGGGAGAAAAGGGGGAAGGAGGCTGTGGATGAGGACAGAAAGGAGGCGCAGGAACACACTGCGGTGGACATTAAGCTGTGACTCTGTTTCCTGCTTGTGCAGGTGAGTCTATCTGCAGCATTTCTGGCTGTAAAGCCCATAGAGCTGAATTAGACTCAGCAAGCCTAAGGCTATCTCAACAAAGCAAAACCGTGGTGGTGGCAGTGGCAGGTACCTCAAAAGGAAAGAGGGAAAGCAGATTTCAGCTTGCTGTCAGACATGTTTCAGTGCAGATATGCAATTTTGTTTCTCACAAAGACAGACAAAATGGTCTATGTGGCCACAGACATTGTCAACCCTAGATCCACATGCTGCTGTCTTGCATCTGGCCCACTCCTGAAGGACTGGAGCCTTCCAGCGTAACTTGGGATATCAGCCCTTACCTCCTACCAGGCTGTAGCTGGACCACCCTGCCCTTTGGCCACATTGCCTCCTCGCAGGCTGCTGGTATTCCATGCAGCGTCCCTCGGGAAGCAGGCTCCCTGCTCCTGGCAGAGCAGCAATGAGGAAGGATGGATGGGTGGATGCTGGCCTGGTGTTCTCTGCAGCAGTGGTGCAGTCCCCAGCAGATGTCAGGCTCACACCTTGGTCTTGAGGGGAAATCTCAGGGCACAGAATGAAGAGCCAGGCTCATGGTTAACTCACGCTCACCCAACCCAAGCTGTGGCAACATTAGTGCATCCAGATGTGCGAGGCACTTGGTGCTCTTCATACCACCCAACGCTGCCCATCTATTTCTAAACTAGCCCTCTTCGCTATTGAAAATAGAGTCAGAGATCAGATTATCTTTCATGCATAGGTCCCCTGATCTAAGCTAAACCACGAGCCCTTTGCTGGCTACCTGGGGCTTGCACTGGCTGAGATCAAAGACCTGCCACCATGCTTGGTAAATGCTGGTGGTGCAGAGACTTCAACCAGTGCAGACAGCTGGTGCAGCTAAAGGAAGGTCCTGGGGGAGCTTAAGGATACAAGAAGGGCTGAGATGAGCTGCTCGGGGATGTGAGCACTGGAAAATCAGGAATGCTGAGAGCCAGCTGGGGGAGGCTAATAAAGCCTCCCTGTCAGGGGATCTATCTGACAGGCAGACAGCCAGAGAAGGGGAAGAAACAGCTCACTCGAGTCCACGGACCCATATAACTGGGTTATGGAGCTATGTAATCCACTTAAGCTCTCAAACTGTCCTGCCTCCCTTCCCCCCGCAACCTTTACTCTCGTCTCCTGTACCTCTAATATTCCGAAAGGTTTCCTCGAAGCTCGCAGGAAGTCTTGACAGCAGTTCAATTTGATTAGCGCTGGCTGCAGACTTTTCCCAGAGGATCTCGGGAAGCACAGAGACACATACCCCCCAGAAACCTGCAGGGTATTGACGGGTTCATGCAGCGTCTGCAGCACGGGAGGGACCTGCTCTGTAAGAGGGGCACGCACACCAGCAGAGACACAGGGATGGGGGTTTTTTAACCTGCATTAGGAATTATATGTGGACACTTAATGCAGTTTATTCAAAACCAGCTGTCTTTTC
The DNA here is from genome assembly GCA_026283785.1 of Coracopsis vasa. Lineage (NCBI taxonomy): Eukaryota > Metazoa > Chordata > Aves > Psittaciformes > Psittacidae > Coracopsis > Coracopsis vasa. The sequence continues at coordinate 27,421 of JANHGB010049982.1, read as the reverse complement.
CATTATGTGTCATCTACCCAGAGAGAGATCGGAGAAGCGCAAGATGCAAAAGGCCTCTTAGATCATCCAAGCCATCACCCCACAAATGAAGTATTAATCCCATTAAGGGCCACCGTTGGCTTCGGTGGCTTCAAGATTTGGTCCTAATTGCACAAACACAAAGCCATTACCAGGCTGCAGTCTGACAGAGGAGCTTTCTTTTTTACAGGGTATATGATGTCTTTAATTAAAGGGGCTTATCTGCATGCTAGTAATTGGAAAACAGTCCACCTCTGTTCTCATTTTCATTCTTATATCCTGGTGCAGTGGATATAAGCAGGAGGTGAGAATGTGCAAACACGCTTATGTACTATGGGATCAACAATGCACAGGCATATCAAAAAGACAGGTCCTTCCCCATGAGGGGATTATAATCTAATTTATAATATGCATTGCATACAAGCAAAAAACCCCAAAGGTTCATTTCATACGAAGGATCAGGAATGTAGCACCAAACCCTGCTCAGAAAAGGAGGGGTCCACACTGATTTTCACATGCTTTGGGATCAGCAAACCATAACAGCTGAACACGTTGTTGGCTATGTACACGTGTTGTTTGCTCTCTAATTATTAATTTAGAAAGGACATTCAGTCAGGGAGGGGATTGGATGATAAATGTCCCTGAGAGCTGCCTGGGAAAAAATGAACAAGAAGGGATTTATGGAATGAGAGGGACAGGTCCCTGGAGGTTGCCTCCTGCAGACAGGGTACAATGGAAGAAGGTAAGAGGACAAGGCTGAATGCATTGAGTGTCAAGAACACAACTGGTGTTGGACCAAAGGGTGGGAAAACATGCAAAGAAGCCTCTTAAGAGGAGGGAAGAAGATCAATATGGAAGCAAAATGTAAACTCAGAGAAGGAATGTACAACTGGTGAATCAAGCTAGCACTGCTGCTTCTTCCATCTCCTGCATGTTGCAGATGACAACTAAGGGCTCAAAATCCTTACATATCAATTAAATCTGTTATAATAGGAGAGAGAGAAAAATTAGCCACAAATCACCAAAATCAAGTTGCATTTGCAAATTTTTGGTGGATAAACACTTTGGTCATCTTACCCAATAAAAGATTGTGTCCCGCCATTGATCAATGCTAATGGCTTTCAATAAAGGCTAATTCAGTAATGCTATAAGATTGGACAGAACATAAGCCAAGTCCCAAGCATGCCCTAAAGCCAGTCTGAGGGGAAAAGAGAAAGGGATCTTACCCTTATGAAGCTACAGGGGATTATTTCTTACTGCAATCTACTACTGCAATCTTTAATAAGACTATCAATCAGCCAGGAGGGATGTTTATCTCTGTCTCCCAACATATCATAGAGAGGCATTCATTCCCCAGACACGAGCAAATAATGAATTGTTCTTTGAACCAAGAGGAAGATGAGGCCCATCTAGTCACCACCTCAATCAAAAAAAGCACTAGGAAATATAACCCAAGGCAAGACAGGAAAGCAAAACAGATTAAATATATATATAAATGTTTGCACATAATAAAAGGTGGGATTGAAACAAAAGAAAAAGCCACTACAAACCTAAAGGATGATTCAAGAGATTTCTCAGTTCCTAATGGGACAGACACATAAATTGTTATTGGCAGCTTAACTTCTGCTGAACATCATCATAGTGATTAAAACAAAGAGTTGGAGCCAAGACCCCGGAAATCAGAGTTGTCTCTGCTGCCTCACATTACTTAAACTACTGAGATATTAAAGGAGACCCTCAGCTTTCCTTTAGAAAAAAGCATCTGTTCTTCACTGTTGCAGATAAAAGCTTGGAAACACGAAGCAATTGCACCCTAAAGGCAAGTGAAATGAACTCAAACCTTGTTATTTTAAAATGCATTATTAGCTTAAACTCTTAGGACTGATCTCTGTGGGGACAGTCTCCTGTTTTGTGAATGCTTAGGGCTGAGAGAGAGGTGCTCACAGGAGGGGAAAGGAAGGCTTCTTTCTGCACGTCACTTAGACCAGGTGAGAAGGAGAAAAGCAATAGGAAGGATGGAGGTGATAGACGTAAGAAAGAGATATTTATCTTGTTAAACACGGGTGACTGGGATATTTGCATCCTTAATACATTTTCTGGCTATTTTCTGCCCTTCTACAACCCCAAAAAGGGGGGAACATATACCCCAAAACATCAGTAACAGCTTGTGCCTATATGTGTGCTTGACATTCCACTTTGTGTCACTCTTCAGAGGCTTCTATATGCATTATATTCAATACCATACCAATTCTACAGCAACATTTGCAAAGATACTGCCTTGACTTTGCTGATGTTGAGCTCTTTGAAACTTTCATTTGCAGAGCACCATATGAAGGAGTAAAGGATGATATTGTTAAAGCAAAAATGCCTTGGAATGCCTTGTTAAAGCAAAAATGCCTTTGTGATGCAGTTATTGAGTTTTCTAATGCAAGCTCTCTCACTTCAGACTGCAAAGAACAGTGTCCATTAGTGATGTATTACAAATTACACCAGGAAAACGTGCTTGAGACTCAGACTGAGTTATTCTACTGTCGAGTTCATTTTTGTTACTGATGTCTACTTTTTAACAGTTCTAGTGCTAACATCTTCATGTCTAAATGGTCAGATCAATGGTTCTAATCCTGAAGTGGCAAGCCATCATTTAAATCATCTTTACTCAAACGTTAACAAATCTTGTTTATTCACATATCTTATGGACTATGGCAGAACTATGCATGGGAGGTACATAAAGTGGCACACAGGTATCAATGGAGGTGTGTACTTGATAGGAATGCAGCTCTTGATCCACACAAGCTTAACAGAGGGTCATTGAAATAGCAGAAAAGATAGTCATAACAGTCTAAGGAAATCAGCAAGACAAGCTGTTGGGGAAGCAACATCTTTTATTAGAGCAGTTGATTCAGTTAGAAAAATGATAAAGCTTTTAGGCACACAAGCTCTTCTTCTCCTCTTCTCTCCTCCCATATATCAGCCAGTCTAATAAAAGATACTGCAGCTCCTTGCAAACCTTGCTTCATTTACACAGAGATAAACTTGCGATCAGGTGAGAAAATGCGACATGCAGGACTGGTCATGCATGCAAACTGGATCCTGAATTATTGAAAGGCAACCATGTGGCTGCCACCCGAGCAAACAGAGACGAACAATAGGAGAGGAAGTCAGAGGAGCGGCATCTATGGCCGCACATCTTGCAATCCAAGTGCCTGTCTTTCATTTGTGCCCATGTTTATTAATCCTTAATGAAAAGGATTGTCTGTGTGCATAGTCTCACATGCGCTGCCCCTATGTATGGGCTCACTCCACATTACTTTCTGCTGTCTGTCATTCAGCAGCTGAGGAAAACACAATGGAAAATCAGGCAGGATTTGGCCAGTGTTCCTACCCGTGTTACTGGGTTGGACCTCAAGATGATGCAAACTGATGGAGACCCACTGAATTCACAAGAGTCTGCTGACTTGTGCCAGTAAAGGATCCAACTTGTTTACTTATCAGCTGTTTATGTCTTACATGATGAATTGTTCCTGTACTGACAGCTAATAAAAGATGTATTTATGTAAATGAGAGAGAGAGCATGTTCTCCAATGTTATGCCAGACTGGAGTTCATTTAGCAAGGACTGTTTTCTCCACAAAAAATACCATTCGAAAGACAGACAGACAGACAGACGTCGTGTTTGTTTTGAAATCTTGGAGCTTCCCTTCAATGGAAAACCACAAAAGCTTTATTTCTTTTCCTTTTTTTTTAACAACAAATGCAAAGCTGTTATAAAAACAGAAATCCCATTTGGCGACAAAGTTGTTTTTTCAGGTTCTGCTGGAAAGCATTCAGCCTGGAGAAGGTCTTGGATTCCCAAAGGCTTTTCTGTTGCATTTATTTTCCCTTCCAAATATGTCAGTTCATCTAATAAAAGAGATTTTCCAGCTTAAAAACCTTGCCTCGCTTACACCTTGAAACCACTTCTTCAACAGCTTACATCAGCTATTCACTAATGATGGTTTATTAGCAGCAAATAGGGTCCAATATTTACTGTCTTCTGATATGTGAGAATTACACACGTGTGTTGCAAATGCCTGAGAACATGCAAGACCAGCTTGTGTTCCTCCCCAAAAGGGAAACCATGAATCAGTCACAATATACAGCTGCAACATAACAATAGCTATTGTCCTTTCATTTTCTGTGACAACTGGAACACAGGCACTGAGCAGCAGGACAATGGGGTTGTGTCAACACGGAGGAGGATTTCGGAGTGCTTACAGATATGAGTCATTCTGGCCTGTTACTGAGCACTAAACCTTTGGCGTTACGAGACTTTCTTGGTGGTTTGATTCTCTTTATTTCTGTCACAATTACTTCACCCCATCATTTCAGATGGCGTGAAAGGAATGCGTTCAATGCTTGCAGAAAAAAAGGGGCTCTCTCCGGACCCTGGAGAATGGTCAGATTTCCCCCAGGCATTCTCATTTGACTTAATAATTCTTACTCCCTGCCATAGATACACACAAACCCAAACTGAAGATCTCTTACTAGCAATACAGATGAGAAAAATGTTGTCAAGATACAGCAGGAGAAAAACCTTTGGGCTTTGTTATAGGTATATCCAGTAGCACAAGCATCTGCCTTGTCTAATGCTTTCCAACGTGTTTAGTTTGACCTCTTCTATAATACTCATTAGTACTCTGTACTACTAGTTACTCTTCAGTGCACTTTCTCTCCTGTTAGGCACTCTTCCATTATTGTCTTTAACAGAACATCTTGTGTCTCTTTTCATCATTAGAAGAAATATTCATCTCCCTTCCATGGCCTTTTGGGGCTGGAATGAGAAAGTGTCACTCTACTTCTGTTCCCCATTGTTACTCTAGGTGCACAGTCATCATCTCTAAATGCAGTTTAAGATCACTGATTCTGTATTTGGTAACAATCTGGCAGAATTTGGCACAGTACACAAGGGTGAGGTCATTTGGTAGAGCAGGGACTCTGTGGGGATCTGTGGCTGTCTTGTTTGTTATTAATCTGTTCCTCCCAGGATCTCTTCTGCTGTTTTAGCTTGTATTCTAACAAATATTTTGAGTACCATTCCTTTTCTGGGAAGATGATTTGCTCCGTTGTCCTCAATACTGGTGCTACAGCCTCAGAATGATTTGTAGGGCTGGCAAGTGGGACTGTGCTTTCATTTGGAAGCTGTGTTTCAATTGCCTGTTAGAGAGAGAGCATCTAACTCTTTGTGGGCTTAATGGTGGAGAGGAGCATTTGCAACATGAGTTGTTTTGCACTGGCATGTCCTTTCCCCTGTGTTGATAACACATAGATTCTCCCTCCCACCCATTCACCTCGTACACTGCTCATCTGTCTTACCCCGCTAACAAACTCAAAGCATCTCCTGCCCTGATCATGACCTTTTATATTTAAGTCATTACAGAGAGGCACTTGGAACACACTGGGGATATGGTGAAAGCTGATCATACAAGAAATACAGCAGTTGTTCTGCAGCCAATGCTGTCTAGGTCCCCATCCCACTTTTATTTGAGCCCCTGCCATGGGAAGTATTGAACTGGACTAATGCACAGCAGAAAGTAAATGTGTATTGAAGAACTGCTCAAGTGTTATCTAGCCACATATTAAATGATCTTGAATTTGGGGCAAAGATGGGCAAGGGAAGAAGACAAAGCAGCAAATGATCTGTCTGACAGGGCTTTGGAATCGAGCCCTAACAGTCAAATCTCCATGCTTATGTATGCGTGCTGTGGAGGGAGAGGGTGATGCACAAAGGGAGGGGAAGCCAGGCAAGAGGAATTTATCTGTATGAGCTAATCTGTTTCTTGCTTTCCTCCTCCCCTCCCCATCTCCCTTTTTCTGCCTATCTCTCCTGGGAGATGACTCACACCTGCTTTGCCCTGATACTACCATTTCCTATCAGAAGCACACAGTCACTCTGATGTCACCCAAGCTGTTCTCTGTTAGATCCCTGCATTGCTTACATCTGCTCTTTGCTGTGCAGGATTCAAATGCTGTGGTGGAGAGCACTCCTGTAACTCAGCATAGACTCATGAGATCCAGCCAGCAGCCCATGACACACTGATGGCTTGATGGCTTCTGAGTGCTTCAGCCTATTGGGAACACCATTTTAGAATGGGTCATTGAATCTTTCCTTTGTCAGAGACATGGTTTTTATAAGAACCCAGGCAAAACATTTGCCAGTTGCCATCAGGTCCTCAGACAGATGACTTCTCAGTTCTAAAGGTCTGAGTCATTTCATCTGCATCTGACCTTATTCCACCTACACCTCCCACCTTAGATAAAACAGACTTTCTCACCTGCGTAAAAGCAACCCCAGTGGCATTCTCTAATGCTTTCTACACAGGATCACAAAGTACTGTGGAAACATTAAAGGACAAAGAGTCAGGACCCCGTCACAGTGTGGGTAACCAGTATTTTAACTTACATTTTAGGAAACTAAAGGCATAGAGATATTTGGCATCTTCCCCAAGGCTATATAAGAAGTAGAGGCAGAAAAACAGAAAAGAATGGGACAACATGATTTTCAGCACTGTATTTGAGAGCCAAAACGATTCTTCAATGCAGTCAAAAGGATGTACAGGTATCTTACATGTGTTAGTTCTGCAAAGTTTTGCATCTCCAGTTTTCTCTGTGAGTTTCAGTTTCGATTGAGCCTGTATACTTTATGGACATTGAATGATAACAACTGAATTTGACCACCTCAAAGCAAGGCTACAGACTGAACAAAAGCACAGGAAATCTCGGAAGGTTCTGGGTCCCTATGCTCACTGAAATCCCGCACAGGACAAGTTCACATCATTCTGAATGTCACCAAGAAGGTATTGCTCACCCTTACTATCATAGAATCATAGAATGGTTAGGGTTGGAAAGGACCTTAAGATCATTTAGTTCCAACCTGTCACTTGTTCTTCTTCTTTGATGGATACACCTAAAATACCCATCACTGTAGCATCCAGAGCTCCTTACAGATATTATCAAAGGCAGGAAAGATGGCTTGACTGTGAGCTGTCAGAAGCAAGCTCTCTATGTGCATAGATACCGCACTTATCCAGCACGTACCTCTACCGCAGACAGCTAGAATTATCTGAAGAATATGACAAACAAAGGCGTGACAGCTTTCCCTAACTAGGAAGATGTTTTCCTTCAGACATGATCCCTGTGCTGTGCTCTGACAGTTGCAAGCTTAAAGTTGATCTCCAGGAGAAGCCAGAGCTAAGATGTGAGCCTTTCGACAGTGGCAGCTAAAGCCCCTGGAAGAGGCTTCCTGGGAACACGGGTGTCCTCTTCAGCCATAGCTGTCACTCCATCTCTTAGGGAAAGTGGTGGGATAAACCAGCTGCCCATCACAGCACGTATGACCTGATTTCTGGAAGTGCTGTGGAGCTTTACTGACATGGACCCAGGCTTGCAGACAATCAGGAGAAAAAGGAATTTCCTTTCTCCTTAATAGGAGAAAGGCAGCCATCCTTTTGCAATTAAAATAATCATGAGCATATGTCTGACTGCTTATTACAGCCACAGTTATATTTCACTCTCGTTTTCTTTGGGAAATGTGATACTGAAATAGTGCCTTGGCCTTTCCCGGTGATAATTTCCCAGTTCTATTGTAGGAGGGGTGGAACAACAAAAAAGAGCTCAGCACAGGTTTCCAAGAGGGGTTTTACATCTCTACGGAGGGAAGGATGCATATTCTTCCTTCTTGAGGTTTTTATCTCTGTTTGGTGCAGCCGTTCATTGTTCCAGATGTCACTGGAAATCCCAATAAAAGTCCTATTTTATATATATACTCCGTTTTTCCCACTATTTGCCAGTCTCTCACTGAGCCCCTGGATTTATGCTCTGCCTTCTTCTCTGCCTCTCCCAGATGTCTGTCTTCTCCTTCCTAGCACTTTGTTCAAGCTATCATTTACTTACTCCCAGAGCTTTCTGCCCTCTACAGTGCTGCTTTGATTCATCTGTTTCTGCTTCAGCCTTCACTCTGGCACTGATCAGCAAAGGTATTTGAGAGCTACAAAATCTGCCCCATCCCTCAAGTTTGATACTGATCACACTTAGCAGACAGGTATTACGGCCCCATTTACCCAGCTGCCTCAAAACACTGGAGTGAAACAGTCAGGCACTACCTCTCAGTGAGCAGCAGGGAATATGGCAGCCAGGAAAATAACCCTTCGTAGTCCTGACTTCAAACCTTTTTCCAGACACTTTAGATCTGGATCAGCTTTTATCATGCTCTTGGGCTTCCAGGGCTCTACAGGCTGTATCTCAGTGAAGAGATACAAAGCCATGAAGAACTATTCCAGGTTCCAGGTTCCACCTGCCTTGTGCTGGGATGGAAATGCTACTGTCTGAGACTCTGAGGCAATCCTAAAAGCTCTCTGACACTCTGAGGCAATCCTAAAAGCTCTCTGACACAGCCTGGGACCTCTTGTTCATACTTTGCTGATAAGCACCATGGACCTGAGCTGCCCTTGCATCTGAATATGCAGTCCACGATAATGGACATACCCAATAGATAATGGGGGCTGCTGAGAAGCATCCCACTCTCTTTCTCTATGTCAGCAACTTGATGTCATCCAAGGCCCCTGGGGTAGATAGAGGCTACCAGTGCAAGTCTGGATGACTGTAGCTGACTCACTGTGTGCTGGCATGCACTTCAAGGCACAGGGCATCACCTGCATATCCCCTGCTCTAACTTTGACCCTCCTGCTATCAGCCATGGAGGTACCCAGCACACAACCACAGAGCTCAAATGCATGTCTAGACATCGCTTCCTGGCTGTCCTGTAGGGCTCTGTTGTCTCTGCTCTCCTTAAGTCTAGAAAGCACCATTTTGCTTTGCTGTGGCACTGAAGCTCCCCTGTGCAGCACAAGACAGCCTTGATCTGACACTGCCAGGGTTTACTACTCACACAGTGACACAGACACACACAGAGCCCATCCAAACTCCTAATAAAATGTTATTGCTTAACATTTAAATGCCAGCACAAGAGCCTCTACTGACCTGCACTTACGTTGATGCATGTTTCCAAGAAACCTAAAGCTCCAGCTTGCTGAGGATGGAGCCTGGCCTCTGACGAATGATTTCTGATGCTGTACCACATCTTCTTTGGATTAACACCTTTGGGATAGTGTCCCTGTGTCTCAGGTGGATAGCAGGACTGTAGCTGCTCCCTCTTTGAGGAACCAGGAATGAAAGAGCTTGTTCAGAGAGTGTAGAGAGAAAAGTTGAGTGCTGCTCGATTTGCCAGGAATGACATATTCCAGGATGGCTGAAAAATAAGGGTTCTAATAGTGGTAGGAAATAAAGTGCCTAAATGGCAAGTTTAGGGCTTTCTATCTTGCACTGGTCATATGGGGATAACATAGGAAGGGGAGCTGTGATGCCTGGTTCATGGGATGTAATGGTGTTGTCTGAAGATCCAATGCTTCCTGACCCCTAGCAAATCCACAGGTTTTTAGTATCTTCTTTTGTACCCCTTAACCTTTCTAGATCACCTCATTATTCTCATTTGCAGTTATGTCAGTTATATAAGCTATATATGCTATATACAGCAAGATAGAGCATATGCTGTGCATGCTACTCATGTCAGCTAAGAGCTGCACTCAAGTGATCTTTCCAGCAGGATTCAGGTTATTCAAGTGAGTGAACAAACACATGGCCCTTACCTTTCAAAACTGATTCCTTCATATACTTTTCTTCTGGAAGTTTTACTCCAGAGGCTGGCAGCTTGAAGTGGTGGAAAATGTTAGGACCCCCTAGAAGATGACCCAAGAAGAAAACACAGACTATCCATAGGCTGTTGTACAAATCCATAGTTTGACCACGTACTGGAGGCTGTCTGCAGCTCCAGCTTCCCTATGTCAGGAGGAGTTCAGAGACAGACAATGAGGATCTATGGAAAAGCTTACATAGAAGGGATGACTAAGTCATCTAGGACTCTTCAGCCTAGACATGAGACATCTGATAGGACTGTAGAGTAGCAAGTGCCATGAAGATGGTAGATACACACTGACTGTTACCTTTTCTCAAGCAAGAACCTTGATCACCAAATGAAGCCAGTAGGTAGCTGGTTCAAAACAAAGCAGGTATTTTCTCTCCCTGTTGAACTGAGGAACTCTTTGCCACAAGGTGTGCCATGACTTTGATTACATTCAGAGAGCAGTTAGGGAAGCTGATGGATAAAAATATTCAGGTGCAAAGAAAAGAGTCCTGGTTCAGGATGATCCCGAGTTGGAAACAGAGCTGGAAGTAGAATCAGAGGAAGTATTATATATACTTTCTCTATTTTGACATGCTTCTTTAGGCATCCAATTTTGGCCAACAACCGACTGCATACTGGGCCAGTTAAAACATCGCTCTAACCCAGTGCTGTTGCTTTTATGGTCTTACCATAATCATAGAAACAGACTGGTTTGGGTTGGAAAGGCCCTTAAAGTTCTTCCAGTTCCAACCCCCTGCCATGGGCAGGGACACCTCCCACTAGCTCAGGTTGCTCAAAAGCCCCATTCAGCCTGACCTACTCATGTCATATATGGGCCTATTAAATGTAGACCAGCAGTCACCACTCTCCCACCACCACCTTTCACTGCATTGGGCAACATGTGAGGAAGAACCTGAGAGAGGTAGGAGCACCATTTGCAGGAGAGCATTTTAAAGAGAAGGCAGTAAGGAGCACACCTCATGTTCACAGAAACAAGCTGAAGGGAATGTCTGTATGATGCAATGCAAGGCAGCATGCTGGAAAGGAAGAGGATAAGCATCCATATCACAGAAAAGCACATGCTTTTGTTTGGAGCAACTTCAGTTACAGCTCCACGGGAGAAACCAAGACCTGGAAGCATATGGATAGAAATCTACAGCTTGATAGAGGAATTCTGCAGCTGGGAAAGACAGCCTGAGATAAAAACCTTGGGTGTCCCATGTTTTGGTACTTCCGAGGGGCTAAATCAACTACAGCAATAGAGTTTGCATCGTATTTGCATTGTATTAATTTCATGCATCTGTCTGTGTCTGGTGGCCTGTCTGAGCCAAATATAGGAATTCTCCCCCCACTTTCCATACCTTAGTTGTCTGTAGGATGAGAGAAGAATTAATGCTGCCTGTAACTAGTGACTCAATGCAGGCAGGGAATGCTGGCATTGCTACTCGCACTGAATTTTCTGTTACCCGCCTAGTGTGTTTTGCACCCTAGGTTAGACTGATCTCTGGATTCAGAACAGGGGATGTCTTCCACTGGTCAGACTGCCTAGAACCACTTGGTTCACTTAGAATCACCTAGAATCACTTATGGGTTCCCCCATCAGTTTTCTTTTAGTGTTTTTTGGGTTAGTGTTTATTTGTGGTGGGTTTTTCTTACTGTATCAGCAGCATAGCATATTCATGGTGTTGAACTGTCTCCCTGTCCTCTTCCATGGAACATTTTAGTAAGCTTTTGGTCTTACAATAGCTCGTAAGCTTATTGTAAGGGAATAAGGATTAATATTATTGTTGTGAGCAGAGCAGATGTTCTGTAAAACCTCCCAAACCAGACCTCTAAGGCATGGTGGTCCTTTCCTAGGTGTGTTGCTGGGAACACAGATCCCCTTCTCACATCCAGCCTCTTTGCATCACTGTGCAGGCACAGTGATGGCTTACAATGGAGAAGCCTGTTGTACGCTGCAGTACCTAAAGTTTGAGGACTTGTGGATTTATGCTGGCAGGTGAAAGGTTAGGTTTCTGTGGGTGTCCTGAGCTTGTCCTTCAGGACAGGGCAGAGATGTTTTGGTTTGCATCCACATTGCTCACATACATCCTCATTGGGTCCTTTGTTGTTCTTCCATGTTGTCCAACATGGAAGCTAGCAGGCACCCACACTCCTCCATCTCTTCCAAAGGTCATCATAACCCTACTGTATTTACTTGCAAGCTTCAGAATGGAGAGACTAATCTGTGCAGCCAAGTGCTATCAAAGGTAAAGGTCTTTCTTTCAAGCTTTTGTCTCACAAACCCCTCACATCCTCAGTGACTGCACAGGTCCTGCCTTAGTGCTGGGGATCAGCCCTGACTTGACACAATCAGAATTGGAAACATCCTAACCTAAATTTGGCTGAAGTGGGCAGACACTGCAGTGTGTGCCCAGGCTATGAGAATGCCCATTCATCACAGCTCTCACCACTTGCTGTCAGCAGTGAAGGCCACCCAACACCCTTCCTCTTCATTTATGTGCAGCAGGTCAGTATAAAATGCCCTGTGTTCCCACATCCTCTCATTTGTGACTCAAGTCTCCTTCTTCCGTGTTGACTAAGATGTCTATAACCAGAAACAGAGACAAAAGAGGTCTTTCTAAAACTGCAAGGTCTGAGTCTTCTTCCCCCTTTGCTGAGAGGCACTGTGCACTAACTTTGTCATTTCTTCTAAACAACCACAAATGCCATTCCCAGAGCTGCATTTGGCATCCGCCCCATGCTCCTTTCCAGCCACGAGGCTTCCCTCCTTTCCCTTTGATTTTTCCATTATCTCCCCTGTATTCTGCCTGCTCTGGCCACTACTTCAATTGAAGGCCGTGACTTTGCTTCCTGAGGTTCAAATAAGCTGCCACCTTTCATCAATAACAATTTTCCCCTTTCCCCCTCCAGAAAGAAGTGCCTGTCTGGCAGACAAAGGAAAGCACCTCCCACATAAAAGTGGAGCAGAACTAATGTATTTACTGTATTTGCCTATTTTATTATTCCTTGGAGATGCATTGGTTTAACAGGTTTATTTATGGTACGTGAGAAGTTAAATATTCCTTTGTCCTTGGGATTTACATAAACTGGTGCAGTGTGAGATTCTGGGGGGTTTAATGGGGTATTTGTCAAAATACATTCCCCAGGAGGTATTTTTTACATTCCTTTGAGACCATAAAGGATCAGTTCACTACAATACTCTGCTTCTATTGAAGTCTCTGTGAGTGGCTTGTAATATCCTGTGGACGTATTCCCTCTAGATGTCTGACTTCCCTTTTGGAGCAGTGAGAGACGAGAAGAGGATTCCTTGCAGAGTCTCCCGCAAGCCAGGACTGACCAGGCAATTTGGAGCTTCCTGCATCCCACCTGAACCTTTAGGGCTGGATCAGGGATGCTGCAGAGCCCATCAAATGGTCACGGGCCCCCAAACCTGGCGTTAAGACCCACAACACCCAAGCTGTTAGTGTAAAATCCTCCAAACCAAGGTATCTCTGTCACATCTCTGTTCCTCAGCAGAGTGGGAAGAAGCACCTTAATGGAAGAAAATGGCAGTGCGTGGTGTTGCTCTGAGTGGCCAACACATGACGCCCCAGGCTGTCAGCATCCATGGCAGCCCTTACCAGCCATTCACTCAGCCATTCACTGATGACTGGTACAGAAGCGTGAGATATAGACAAGTTCCATGAGCTGCAATACCTAAAGACACACAGTAAAAGGTCACACAGGCAAGAGACATGGTTGGGGTGGCTAGTTCCATTTCAGGTCTTTTTTTCATATGGGCATGTAGAGAAGTCACCATACAGGGTGTTAACAGTGTCAAGGCTGTGTTGAGGTCCTTCCTTCAGCATGGTTTCTTTGTCTTGCATCTGTGGGTTCCTTTCCAGCACACTGATCAAGGGCCCACTGATGATGGCCAGTCTTTCCATTGGGCTTTAAAGCCTTACCATCAAGACCCACAAGGTCAGTTCTATGAAGTTTTAACTGATCTTGAGTATCCTCAATTCTCACTGAAATGCTAGTAGTCAGCATGTCCAGAGGTGCCTTATAGATTGGGGGTCTAGATCCACTATGACAAGCAATAAGTAATTTATTGGTTTTTCAGGCGACTTTTCCAAGGTCATCTGAATCAGATGTAATAGGATGGACTAAGAGAGGCCATCTCTATGGATGCAAACGCCTCCTTATCCTCACATTGGCAAGAGAAGCAGGATCGATCAGCAGTGTCACATACAGTGATAGACAGCCAAAAAGAACTGGGGTGCAATATTATAGAGTCAGGTTTCTATTTACTGTAGGGCTTTTACAGCTCCTAAAATACTCATCCATTTTTAAATAGGTTATCTGTTAAGCTAAAAAAAAAAAGAAAAGGAAGACAAAAAAGAGTGCAGTTGTCCAAAACTAAACACCCACTTTTGCTGAATGGAAGCTTTGCACTTCAGAGTGCATCGCTCGCTTTAAAAGCTGAAGTGTACCCATTCATTATTTATAACCACTTATAAATTTTAAGTAATCTGCTAAGAGTTATTACCTAACACTTGCTTTTCAGTGTCCAAAACACACTTGCTGCATGTGCCCAGTCACTGAGGGTTTCAGTGAGGCAAAGGAGTGAATCTGCCCTCTTGGTGGGCTGAGGTCTTCCAAGCATCCCGGCTCCTGCTGGGCATCTCTCTAATGGAGGTACAGTGATTCATACAACACTCACACCCCTCCCATCTGGAGGGGATGCAATGTGAAAGCAAGAGAGCTCTAAGCTATCCCCTAGATCCCCACTGTGGTCAACAGAGATGAATAAAGCATCTTTTGAAAGCTGTTCACTCCATTCTAGGAGAAATGGGGGGAATCAGTTGGGCAGGGGGCTGCTCTCCTACCTCTTTGTGTCAGTTGTGAGTTTATTTATAGCTCATTTATTTTACCCTCAACAGTTTTAGGAAAGATTTGTCCATTTACAGTCCAGTCTAAATGATAACCTTAGCAAAGGACTATAGTATAGAGGGCCTGCAAAAATCTGCATGGTAGCGATGGGTTACTAGCTATGTACTAGTGTACTATAATGTACTAGTTACATTTATCTATCCACAGATACCGAAGCTCTCAGGCCTCCCTACCCCTGTCAAAGTGCAAGTTGCACTGATCAAGACAAAGGGCTGCAGCCCTGGACTTGGGTTTTTGCACGTTCTTCAGTGTTCTTTTTATATGCTTTCTGTCAGCACTCATCTAATCCCATGGGCTGCCACTCAGTCTCTGGGGGAGTGCAAACTGGAAGTCATTCAGACTCCCATGGAACAGTGTCGCGTTGACATTCCCAGATTTTCCTTCTTTGCTCAAGGGGGAAGACTGGAGCCATGTCTTGTGCTAGGTGCAGTAAATAGATACCTGAGGGGATTAATAATGAACACGGTGGGAAAAAGAAGCTAAGATCATGCATCTCCTCTAACATCTTCCCAGCTGCATTACTGCACATTGCTTGAAAGACTTGACTGCAAGAAAGCAGGGTGGTGACTGTATGAACAACCGTGCTGGAATAGACAAAAGGTTCAGTTGTGAGGCGTTTAGCATGCAAAAAAGCAAAAGCAGTGCCTAGGAGTTAGCTCCTTCCATTATCCTCTTTGGTCACCCATTTAATTCTCAGAAACATAAACATCTTTATCTCCAAAACTAAGTTAAGGAAAAGAAGATAATCTCCCTCTCTCACATGCTCACTCCCTGCCATTTCTTTTTGCCTCGGTCAAGTATGTGAAAGCAAGCTCTAACTGCTAGGGACAGAAGCAGCTGCACTGATGTCAGCTTCTCCGAGGACATTTCCCAACAGGCCTGGAAAAGGATTACACTGTAGCTGGTAACAGTAGGGGATGTTGATTTTCAAACCCCTTTTATTCAGCATTTGTGTCAGCGTTTTCATGCGTGTTACCTCTGGGCTGAGCCAAACATAAATCTGTTCTTACTGGTCTTCTCATTAGCATGCATGAAACAAACATTACCAGAGAGGGCATCGGCAGTGAATGATAGCAATCCATTTATATAGCTTTGGGAGCCAACAGGAGGCAGGGACCAGTGGAGTCTGACATATGGATCCAGTAAGGCTGCTGCTGAAAGCCTGTGCATGGGGCAGAGTGTAAGGCTGCTGCCTGTGAGATGGGGTGTGTGAAAGCCAGTGCATCAGAAGCAGCTATATAGGTCCATTATCCAGTGGTGGAACAAACTTTCCTTCATGCCAGGTTCATCATCTGCTTCTCCATCCGAACCTAGAGAAGAAATGATGTGTTTTCCTCACTTCCCAGTCGCTGCCTCAAACCAGCCCTACAGGAAGAAAGTCCCAGGTTTTCCCTTTTACCACTTTGATGGTGGATAACTTCTGTATTTAAAATACATGGATGTCCTAGGTCCGTAAAAGCAGGAGCGACCACCAGCAAAGCAGGAAACAGGGAAGAGTGTAAGTTTCTCTGCTGTGCAAAATACACTACCTTGAGCAAACATTGGTTCATAATATAGATATTTCTTTACTGTGAAAGTTTAGGTACATGTGAATGCCAGCTCTGTGTTCGGAGTCATGCAAACATCAGGCATTTCATACATGCCTCTAACTGTGGTGGCTGGGCTTTCTCTTTTCATGCAGTAAAGCTACAGCAAACAAGGCACTGTACCAGACTCTGCAGCAGATTCCATATCACTAGTGACACTGGAAGGCTGAGAAAATGGTGTCTATCAACAACATCCCTTGTGTTAAATTAATGACATGTACCAGAAGCAATGCAAGGAGATTGTTGTCTTGGTCCCATCTGGGTCCTGTGCTTCCTGGGGAAGCAGAAAATGATGGTGCCTTTTGGGTTGGCTCTCAATACACGAGGGCATCAAGCCCTGCTTGCTTTCTAATTCTCCAATCCTTTGGGAAATGCTCTGGTGAAGAAGCAAAGTATATTGTGAAGAGCTTTGCCATGACACAGAAGGGGTAGTGCTTTCCTTCACAGCTGACCTGAGTGTATGGAAGTGGAAAGACAGTATCTATTCTTTAGTGAGTTAAGAGTTGTGTTTTAGTGGAGAAAGATTGAGATCCAGTATCTCCATCCACAGACGTCTTTCAGCTTGTCTGGACAACCAATGCAAAGCCTTCTATCTGAATCCCAATGACTTTGTAACTCCAGGAGCCCTGAAAAGAGATGATACCACAGGATGCTAGGGCACCCCGACAGATCCGTTCAGTGCTGTGAATGACACTGAAGTACTCCAATAGGCTGAGAACAGGACAATCTATCAAAGACCTTCTTTGCTCAACCTCTGCCTGTGATGAACACTGAGCCCCTTACAGGTGTGACATCTGTCATTTAAGTTTCTTGCTCCCAGTACCAATGTTTGAGGCTTTCTCCAGGGTATTGCCACCCCAAAGTGCCCAATTATAAGTAAGTGCCTCATAATTCAGAATGCATTTTTGAAACCAGCCAGTTCTAACATTAGCCATGCCTGTCCCTTGGTGTTACTGGCTGCAGAAACTGGCCCATCTTAGCACACTGAGCCAGCAGCTTTGTATGTAACAAGTTTTTATTAGCTTATTTAAGTGAGCTTCTCTGGTGGGGATGCAGCACAATCTTCTCTCAACTTTATGTTTTCAGCCGAATCAGCAGAGTTTAGCTCCCATGATTTTGCTTTTACTAAATCACGTGCAATGTTCTTGCTCTCCTCAGAGAGAGTTTTGGGATTTTCTTCCTGAAAGGCATTAAAAGGGCCTCACAGTGTATTTTGTGCCCTCCTATGATATGGGATTTCTTACCCTCGGAAATTGCCCAACATCCCAAGCAAAGCTGCTTTATGGCAGAGCTGGGTGGGTCTGGATTTCAGCAGTTAAATGTAATTGCAGGTGGGTTGATAGTAGGAAAATTCAAGCCCTTTTCCTTTCCTTTATCAGAAATAAGTGACTCAGATGTACATCACATACAATTCTTACAATGCTTTTCTGGCTTCCTAACATTGAAGCATCATCAGACTGTTGAAACAGTCACTTTCCAGTAACTTCATTGGTCAACAAGATCAGCTTGTATTTCTCTCACTTATGAATTATTCTGCACAATAAATACATTTACTGTTTAGGACACATTTACTCTGAGACTTCAAGACCAATTTGTGCTGAAGAACTGAGCTAGATGCTGAGAGCATTCAGACTCTCTGCGAGAAGGTGCATTCAGACCCTGCACTAGACACCCTTTAGAAAAGGCAACACAGCTGTAGCACCATAATTGGGTTTAGTTGCTGGGAAAGCAGGCTGCTGTCAAAAGGGGCACCCTTAGCCAGTTTGTTTTCCCACTCCATCCCTTATTCTGTCACAAGAGTTCACAGAGTGCAAGGAAGTGGAGGGAGAGCTTCCAGCCTCCACTTTGGTCAGCTTCACCAATTAAGAAACCACAGGATGATGATAAACCACCCAAAGGAACTAATAGGAAATGCTGTGATTAAAGGCCCTTTACTGGGCTTTAGCACCAAAGTGGAAGGAGGAAAAGGTGGTTTTATTAAATGCTTAGAAGCACATCTCAGAGTAGCCTCCGTTCCTTTCCCTGCCTGGGGGGGGAATCTGGGTGCTTCACTCCGTAGCGAATATCCTCAGTATTGGGTGAATTTGCCTGTCAGGATGACACCACCACATTCAGCTGCAGTGCGCTAGCTCTGTGTGATTTAGACACACCTGACAGGTCAGGCCCCACCAAGAAGGCAGCTCTTCTCCTTAATCATCTGCAATCCCAGTCAAGGGCCAAGGTCTTATAAAGGCATTAAGCTCAATGTGTTTGGGGCTCTACAGTAAGCAGCAGAGATTTAGTGTTCTACCGGTAGCCTGCCTAACAAAGGTGAGTGCAATGTTAGCAAGAAACATCTGTGGGATTCGGGTAGTGAGTTTAGGCATGGGAAGTCTGCTTTGTGAACATTGCCTGCTTTGCTGAGATTGTTCTTGAGGGTTTTTTAGCTTTACGTTGGGATTTTAAAGCTAGAAATATTTGGCTACTCACTGTGGTATCTAGCAAGTGAAGATTCAAATCATACCTGCAGGAGCTAAATTCTTCACCTTTTCCCACTTACAATACTGGTGCTGGCACATACATATGCATGTGCTTTTTCATCTGGGGAAAGAGTAATCCATTTTTGATTAAACAAGAAACATATCTAGCTTGGTTGGCATTGGATTTCTGGGTTTCCTTTCATAGCTGACTCTATTTTCTGTTTCCTGTGTCCCAGTGAAATATCAATCTGCTCGCAATGGAACGTATGAGCCTTCAGTGAAAAATTAATAACCTTCTGTTAATCAAAACAGAAACAAAAATACTTCTTCTAATATTAATGTTTGTAATCTACCTTTAAAAATACATCCGTGCCCTCCCAC
Source organism: Coracopsis vasa (assembly GCA_026283785.1). Taxonomy (NCBI): domain Eukaryota; kingdom Metazoa; phylum Chordata; class Aves; order Psittaciformes; family Psittacidae; genus Coracopsis; species Coracopsis vasa. The sequence goes on along the minus strand of JANHGB010049982.1, from coordinate 8,328 downwards.
ATACACCTCCTCCTGGTTCTAAATTAATTACTGGTGCTAACAGTGCCATCTCTTGCATGAAACCTAAAATGGAGTTTCTGACCATTTATAGTCATTGTGATTCCTGTAGTGCTCCTATAAAGCACTGGCACTACAAATTCCAATGTCTAGCTACACTTTCTCTTCTGTTTAAACTGGATATGAAGTTATTTGTTAGCTTCTAGCTGAAATTTCAGTCTTATTACTGTTCAGTATGTGTGTTTTGCTTTGGAAATATCTGTGCTGTAAGGTGAGCAACATGGCTTCCTATAGAACTCATGAAGGGTTATGATGTGGAGGAGGAAGGCACTGCATAAACAAGTATTTACTACAAATATCTTCTGAAGAATAGTAGGGCCATTGCTGCTTGCAAACAATAAGCATCTGTGAAAGCAGAGATCCTGTTTTAATGCAGACATGTGTAATTATAATGAAAGGTGAGTCCAAGTGAAAACAGCATGCAAAGAAACATTGGGCTGATGTTTTAGTACTTATTGGGAGAATAGCCTTCTCTTTTAAGCGTGCTTATGCAATATGCCACTGATGTCCTTTTGTCTGCAAGTATTAGCTAATAACACAAGATGTCAATATTGGAACTGGCAGTAGAAACCAATGCCCAAGCCTGTGCTTTAGTCACCAGACCATGTGGCTCGTTGCTGTCAGAGCAAGATCCCATAAGGATGTGGGTGCTGCAGTGCTTACTGTCATGGCCCTTAGAGTAGAGCCCAGACCCCTGGAGTAGGTGTAGCTCCCTGTGCAGTGTCTGAGGGGACACAAATGGTGCAGGAAGAGACCTACAGAAACCTGCTCACACAATTGGGAAGTGCTGGGGTGAGCAAGTCCTCACCCCTTGTCCAGGCAGTCATTGCACATAGTAAGGATCATCTGCTTGTCTAGAACTGGCAGATGATGCTCAAAATAGTCAAACCCAAGAGTGGCATTTGACTGGGGATAACAGCAGGGATACCGTGTTGTGGAGACCCCTCCTCGGGCAGCTTGTTGATGCCTCTATGCTGAGCATGCAGCTTCTGCATGTGTGTTGGCTTAAGGGCTGGGCTGGTTTGTCTCGGGTCAGGGAACAAAAAGACATCAGGGAAGGGAGAGACTTTAAAAGAAATGCAAATTCCCCCTGGCCCCACAGGAGACAGTCCCTCAGTTATTACAGAGGGATAAGATGTGACAGAGGGCAGCACCCACATCACACACGTATATGTTGCTGTCAGATCCTCTGCTGATCATAGGTGTGTGTTGCTGTGCCTGTTGAAGGGATAAGCAAGCAATCATTCTCCTTTCTTACACCCAAAGGGAAGTCTCTCTAGAAGAATAGTCGCAGTATGTGTGCATGACCTGGAGGAATCCAGGCTCCAAGGGTATGTACCTATTGCTTCAGCTCCAGTCAGGGTGAGGCAGGAGCTCAGCGTGGAGGTGCTCCTATCAGGCACACAGAGAAGCAAAGCTAAATTGGAAATCCATGATGCACTGGTTCAAGTGTTTCCAATATAGGGATGTGGTTGTGTGGTGTTCTCATTCCTCATCCCCTCTGTGGAAAAGGCAGTGGGATGGACTTGGTTTTGGAGGGGTTTATTTTGCCCATAGCTTTGCACAAGCAGCACTGTACGAACAGTACAACAACATCCCAAACGGGAAACTGGGCAAAAGGGACCTATGGACTCTTGGAGGGATGTGAAGATATCTGCAGTCTTGGTGACTGGGGATGAGGTGAGTACATGGTGGGATAGGAGATTAGAGGCATTGAAATGCATTTTTAGATCTATGCACATCTGTCTAATTGCCACTATACCTGCTCCAGCTGACTACTGGGTCTGCCCGGTCCAGAGTCTCTGTGCTTCAGTGCTTCTGGCAAGTGTTTTACTGCTGTTCTATGCTCTGCCAAAAGCTTATTGGATATTAATGTGCCTTCCTGTGGCTTGAATGAATGAGGTCCCTTTAGCACTTTGAAGGAACACAGGAAAACCACTGATCCCGTTTGCTTTCAGCACACCAAACATCTTTGCTTCCTACTGAAATAAGTCTGAGAGCTGCAGATCCTCCCATTTCTCTCAGTGCTTCACCAGAGACAAGCGTATCTGATGACCTCTGTTCTGACCATTGCCACAACCAGTACAAAAGTTAATTACTGGCTGTGGTGTGGCTCTTCCATCTTTCTGCTGGAATTAGCCGGGATCAGGGCTTTAGGTAAATATAAATAGCTGAGTGTGGGGTTTTCGCCTCCACCTCCCCAGGAATAGAGAGCACATCCAGCATCCTCTGTGGCCCCAGCAGGAATGGGCTGCAGAAATAGCTCTATTCTGCTCATACTTGGCTTCTCATGAGGCCAGGTTCTGAATGCTCCTGGCTGCTTTTTAGTCTGCAGTCACTTCTTCAAGAGGTCTGGTCAATAGATTAAACCAAGCTTTTGCTAAACTCTCACTTCATGGTTTACAGCTCAATGCTGGGTTTGTTATACAGCAGCTGCAGTCATCCCAGAGAGACTTTCTCTTCATGCCTGAAACTAGCATCCAACGTCATGGTGAGAGTGAAGCTGAGAGCCAAGCCCGTTGCATTAAAGTGGATATATAGCGTGTGCTTACATCTTAGTACTTATTGCGGGGGGTGTGAGCGTTGGTTGTGGTGGTGATGCGACAGTATGAGCTAGCAGACAGACTACAAACCCATGCTGGGTCTTTGGCTATGCAGGACACTTCTATCCATAATAATATACTTTCACTGCTCTTTGAATCCCACCAGCTGTCTAGATTATACTGCCATGGGCATGGGGGTATCAATTCTGCTAAGCTTAAGTCTATGAACTAGACACTGTCCCTAATGAGAGTGAGGGACAGTGTCCCAAATACAGTCTGATAAATACCAATTTTGTTGGCTCTCCCCTGTGTATTTTCAGTGCCTAAGTCCTTCCCTGGGGTTCATGGAAGGACTGGACTGAGTCAGAGGTGACTTGGTGACCTGCACAGTGGCTCAGCTTGACTTTACTTTGAAATTGTTCTAATCAAGATGGTGAAAGCACTTGCAGACATAAATATAGCAGTCCTCGGAAATTGAAGGGCATGAACCTCTAACAATCTTCCATTTTCTTCTGTTTGCTTCAATAATTAATCCTATGTGGCTTAAAAGGATCTTGAAGCATTATGTGAAGGAGGTATTCCCATTTTTAAATAAGGCTGGCAGAAGAGCAGGGCTCAAATGGTGTGTGTCGGGTCAGTAGCAGGGCTGGCAGCAAGACCTCCTTCTGCACAGTGACGCAATGTTGTAAGCACATCTAGATCCAACCCACCCTCCTCTACTGCTGTAGTTAAACTCATCTTCAGTGAGAAGCTTGCATTCTTAAAGGCTTGCAACAGTATAAATAAGTGCTATGTTAGGGCTGTAAATCAAGTGCCATTTGCTTGAAATTATTTCAAGCAAAAGCTGCTGCTTTTTTCCCCAGCATAATCTAAAAGAGCTTTATTGATGTCCTGTCTACCATCTGTTTTGCATACGAACCTTGTGACTCCCAGTCTTTCAAGCTCGTTAATTAGGCCAATAAGAAGCATACCATAGGAGCTCTGAAATGAAATGCTGGTGGCACATCTCTGCCAGAATGGGCTTGCTCTCTTTTTTTCCCGAGCTTACAAGTGAGTGCTGGTTCCCTGGATGGGAAACCCTTCTGTGATCATTCCCCTTTACTTTGCGGAGTGGTGCAGCAGTAGCCATTGGCATTTCCTCTTGCCTCCTCACCTGTTGCAGGAGGAACCTGGCCAGGGAAACAGGCCTTTGTGTATTTTCTCCCTTGCTGCAGCACAGCCTGGATGTTTCCAGCTGCACCACACTTCCATTGAGCTCATCGGGAGCTCAGCCCCTGAAGGCTACCAGATATACAGACCATATGAGCACCAGTGTGGGCTTCCATGGGTATCCACCTTGGTGGATTATGCAGATAACTGCTTAGAGATGTAGTTCTAGGGAAGAGGGCCCCCATTTGGTATGCAAGCCACTGCTAAATGTTGAAGTCTTCTATTTCCAGGCTGCTTTTCCTGAAGTCCAGTTGTGGCATTACTTATACATGAATATAAAACAGCAACAAAAATGCAGACAACCTACCCACTTGTTCTTCTCTTCTGCCTCCTCTCCACCACCACCACCTTGTAGTGTAAAGCTGTATACTCTGGAACAGATGCAGTTGCCTTTCCTGCTGTGCTGCTGCTTGGGGAGGGATGCTGGTTACCAGGAGACTGCCACACCTTCTTGCTGGGGTAACGGCAGGCATGGGCAGCTGGGAATGGCACGCCAAGAACTGGCTTGGGTTTTATTTATAGGTGTGTGATAAATTGTCCCCAGCAATTTATCCCCTCCAAGCTGTAAATCAGTTGATATCGCCATAAACAGATGCACAAAGTCTTAAAATGAATGTTTGTTCTAAAATGCCATCTGATAAAGCATGCCTTTTCCTAGAAAGAGATGTGTGGCCAGGCAGCTCCTTCCTCCTCTGCCTTCCCAGCTGAGGGAGGATGCTGCCCTCTCTTGGCTATGGAGACAAGCTATGTTTGCCACCAAAAACTACCCCACAGGAGCTACTGTTTCTGGCCACAAAAGGACACCATAGCATGCAGCTATAGGAGATGTAGATTTGCAAGAAGCCTGAGATGTAGCATCAGGATATAGATTCCAAGCTCCTGAGTGTTGTGATCTAGGCGATCATCTGGCATGTTCAGTAGGGCTGCTGGTAAGGTATGGTATGGTGGCCAACAAGCTTTGGTGTGTTTGCATCCAAAGTGGTCAGTGTAGATACACTTAAACAGGAAACACTATAATTTGGGGAGTAAAAAAGTCTCCATATCCTCCACTTACACATAAATGCCTGGGCTGAAATCTGAGCCCAGAGCCAGGGTGAAGGCTACAGCAGCTCAGTTTGCTTCTTATAGGTTAACACTAGGGCTGGGACTAGACTCAAGTCTACTTGTGTTGTTTCTACAGACTGATTGTGCAGTGTGAGGGCTGGGTTTATTTCCTGTGTCTTCCTCCTGTTTCTGCAAGAATGGGCTGAGTGCAGGCATCACACTGAACAGGAGACATTGCTCTGCCATGCATGCAAGTTCAGTGTTGGGGCTTCTCAGGGATTTATTACCAGAGAAACAGCTCTATCTTCCACTTTTCAGCAGAGTCTACAGTGACAAGACTTCTCTCGTTCAACCATTTGGGATCTGTTTAACACTACCATCAGATTTCCCTCCTAAATGATTGCTGTTTACAACTTTCCTGCCTTAGAGGAGTAGAAGTCAATCAAGACTGTTTGAGCACCACTCTGCTCTTTCCCTCCGAGCTGCACTTAACCCTCATCATCCCTTCCACATCACATGGAGTGTGCTATTTCCTTTAGAGTTGCTTTGTCTCCTAAAAGCACAGTTGCTAAATGAGTTGAAGCCTTACTTTGAGGTCAAAAGGGGCAGACCCGGACAGTTGAGAGAGCTAAAGTACCTCACTACATGTGAGCAGTGTTAATGAACCTGGCAGGAGCCAGACAGAAGAAGCTCAAATATGAGACAAGGCTACCAAAATTACTTCACCCTCTCTCCCAACTTGTGGTTAGATGCAGCCTTTGTAAGGTGTGCTGATTCTGAGCATCCCCAGCATCTCACAGAGTAAAAATATCCTTGGCTTCATCCTTGAAAGCTATATGTGTAACCTGAGAGTTCCAAGTTCATATTAGTACATCAAGAAAGCACCTTCTCTTCCACAGAATCCCAAAGAGCAATAGAGACCACAGATCAGCCCTTGTACTGGGGAAATTGCTGTAAAACTTACTGTTAAACTCAGTCTGAATAAGATTAAGCAACATATAAGCCATAGCCCCTGTGCTGTAAAAACACAACTAGCCTTTGGGTTGGGTGCTACCTCTTGCTCAACAGTAAGAAGCAATAGAGGACAACTGCACATAAGGAAGGGTTTCCTACAAGAAACAGCAGACGGGATACAGGAGGCAGGATGCAGTTTTCCACTTCAGAAAGACACAAAGGTTGGAAACCACAAATTTGGAAGAATACCCTGGGAATGACAATGCCAACAGTACTTAGGGCCTGGCTTTCTGAATGCAGTGATCATGGTGGAGCAGTGGCCGTGTCCTGTTCAAAAGGAACACTGCCATCTAGTGCACTTGGAGCAGAGCATTCTCATCCTAAGAAAATGGGATTTGGGTCTGTGTGTGCAAAGGTTGGAGGCACTGTCACATAGGAAAAGGCATTGTATTTTTATGTTGTGTAAAGAAACAGTGTTTTAACTTGGAATTGGCTTCTACCTTGAAGAAGAGGAAGGGGAATGAACAATCCCCTTCCAACATTGCCATTATGCATGAGTAATCCTTTTGGCTGGAATCTGGAATACCTACAAAATAGGTTTCCACAAGCTCTCTGGATTCAAGCTTGTCCTACACATTGCATTAGCAATTCCTTAGGAGCAGTGGATGACCAGTCAGGATGGGAGCACACTCACTCATCTTGGGTGTTCACTCACACCTGCACTACACACTCACACTACACCTGCAGGCTCAATCTGTGCCAGCAAGACTGATGGTTATAAGGGAAACTCTTGTCTCTGAAACTGAGATAGAACACACACTTTTTGAGAGAGAGATGACCTATTCAAGCCTATAACAGAGCAGAAAGTGTATGCAACCCTCTCTGTGTTGAGGGCTAACTTCCTTTTCTCCTAGCACATGAGCATCCCACATGCTGAGGTGCAGGGTGGGAAATACCTGCATGTGGCAGTGGACAGAGCTCTGTGCTAGGTAGCTGCAGGGGGTCAGTGGGGGATGAAGCTTTTATAGCTGGCAGAATAAACTCCCCTCAAGAAGGGGTCACTCAAGTTCACTTTCAGACCTATTGGGAATCCTCCCCATTTTCTCAGTGCAAGTCAAAAGTAATCTGCGCAGATACGAGGATGGTTAATTCTATTGGCACTAGGGTTTTCTGTGATGTACCCTGCTCATCTGACCTGTTAGTGAGCAGCTCCTCCTTGCACTAGGATAGTGAAGGATAATCTAACAGGTTTTGGCTCTGCAGCCTTTTCCACGTGGGAAGAAGGGATATCTCCCCTTGATCCTGCCTGTGAAGTAAATCGATGTTCTTCTAAGGTGGATCATGACCCTTATGGGGTTGTAGAACAATTCAGAGGGTTTGTTAGCCTCAAAATGGTTAATTAGTTTTAATCATTGGCAGCAATTCAAACTACAGCTGGAGAAGCAAAGCTGCTGCCTGTAGTTAAAGACAGCCCGTTGCTGCCACATACCCATGGAAAAATGGGGGTGACCAGTTTTGTGGGCTGACAGGAAGACAAAAGGTCAAAATAGCTGCCTCAAGGTTGTATTTATTTATAAGCTTATCATGTATTTATAATAGGGAGAGGTGGACACCTAACAAGTTGTCAAGTATTAGATTGCTCATTTTACTCTCAAGGAATCATTGCTGCAGAGCTGGTTTTCTCCCATGCTGAACTCTCACAAGCTGGCCATTAGATTGCCTTTTTGATGTGGTTTTCCAGTACAACTAAAGCTGTTTGACATCAGTGTAAGCTTCAAGACTTATGTGAATAAATGCACCCAATTTGTCCTGCACGGGGTGAATCAACAATACATGAGCATGTTGTGCAGACTGCTTGTGTCCTGACAGGGCTGAGAGCTCTGCTCCTACAGTCACAGCAGAATTACATGCTTACTTAGCAACAAGCAGCTGATGAATTAATCTGATCCCTCCACTAGGTGGGATGCAAGCACCATAATTTCTAAGCACTTACGGTTAAAATGGGAAGTTCCAGCACAGCCTGCTCAATATAGCTGGTTTCCCATGCCAGATACTACTAGCCAGGGGCTATGAAAGGCAAAAGTGCTTAGTTCCAGTTCCTCTTCATCAGAAAGGGCACAAAAAATTAAATGTTTCAGTGCCCCAGAGCCATGATACATAGATGATTGGGGTTGACATCATTCAGCACTTGGGAAACATGGTGCCCTGCAACCTTCTAGGTCATATCCTAATGTGAACAGAAACAAGGGAGCAAGCAGAGGCTGAGAGTTGCCACTTCAGGATTGCCACTAGAGGCAGCAAGTGCTGCTAGCTGTCCAAAGAAAGGAGAGACAAGCTTATTTTTGGAAGCAGTAAGAAAGTTAATACTTTTATAGATCTCTAACCTTAATACTCAGTACAATCTTACTCCATTATTGCTAGTACAGTAATGCACTCTCTGCCCTTAATTGCAGTTCTCATTCATTATCCCAGAGCAATGACAGCAGACAGTACATGAGCAATACCTCTACTTCTCTTACTT
>JANHGB010049981.1:0-13059 GCA_026283785.1 Coracopsis vasa | reverse complement strand
ACCTTAAAGCTCATCCAGTTCCAACCCCCTGCCATGGGCAGGGACACCTTCCACTAGAGCAGGGTGCTCCAAGCCCCATCCAGCCTGGCCAATGCTCTTCTACGCACCTACTCTTCCCTCTCAAGTCACCTGCAGGCAAATAACGCTGGACCAGACTGTAAAGTGAGAGTGCAATCGAGGATGCTTCCTTCTTCTGGTGCCCTGAACCATCTGGCGCAGCCAGAGCACCCAGACCCATAAATAGGCAGCATCAAAGCTCAATTACTTACAGACTGGCTCCTGGCCCAACTTCCTTGCTTGTCACCCCCAACCTGCGCTCTGCCACCAGATGCTCATTCAGCTTTGCTTCCCTTCTTTCAATTGTGGCTATGGAAAACGGGGCCAGCATGTTCGCAGAGGAATACTTCCAGAAAAACATCTCCCTTCTCTCTCCACCAGGGAGATTATGACTTGTTTATGCAACACATTGCTAAAAACATTTTTTAGAGCTCAAGTCATGTCTCTCAGATTGCTATGGTGGTTGTCAAAACAGAGCCTTCTTTTCCCTGCCTATACCATATGTAATACTAAGGCCACTTTCCCTAAGTTGATATCACCCATGCGAGATTTGGAGATGATTAGTGGAAAACACACAAATGAGACAGCGTTCTCCAGAGACCGGCACAGCAGGAATGATCTGATGGGGTTTATATTTATTAGCCTGATGCACATCTAACTTGTTTAAACAAGGCTTTTGTCAAACGTCAGAAAAACGCTCATGCAATCCAAGGCATGCTCTCCAAGGGAATTAATACTGAGCTGGAACCAATGTGAGAGCCTTAGTTACAGCAACAAGGAAACAGTGAAAAGGGGCCCCTTTTGATTGCAATTGCAAATAGATCCACCAAGATGCAAAGGTTTATTTCCTAATAGCCGAGATGGAGAATCTAGAGCAGGACTTTGGGGTGGCAACACCCAGGTTGGATCTGTGTGAAAGCCTCTCTCCCTACCCTCATGGGGCAAGTGTCCAGTTCCAACTCCCTGCCACGGGCAGGGACACCTTCCATAGACCAGGTTGCTCCAAGCCCCGTCCAACTTGGCCTTGAACACTGCCAGGAATGGGATATGGATGCGGCAGAAGCAGAGAGAAAACAAAGCAAAGAAGGAAGGACTCAGGGCTGCCATTATCTTAAAACTGCCTCCAAAATCACAGTTAAAAAAAGTAGTATGTGACCAAATGCTATTAAAACCCAGTTTCCTTCCCCAGCTTCCTATTGAAAAAGCACCTGCTATTAACAAGGCAATTCATAAAGCAGCAGACCTGCACAAGGAGAAAATATTTATTCTGGAGACTCATTTGTGAGATGAACTTTAGACTCAGTGAGTAGCTATAACACAAAGCCTCTTTCTTTGACTGCCATTAGCAGATAAACTGCAAGCCTGCAGGGAGCTGAAAGCAAACACATCCATCGCTGCCATCCCAAGGTCTGCAACTGTTCACCCTTAATTCCTTCACCTTCTCCTCCCAGGCAGCTTGTCCCACACTTCATCCTTGACTCATTCATCACATTGGAGCAGCAGCAAGAGAGTCTGACCAAAAGGATGCTGCAAACCACAGGCAAGCTCACACTGAATTCGACTTTCCCCCAAGTTAACAGTTACTGCAAGGTTGAAAGGCCTGACATTCAACCCCTTGCGGACTCAAGGCGACATGATCATCATCAATACTACACTGATTATCTCCATTACACAAGCCATGCTCCCAACTCATACCCCCACACCATGTGAAGGATTAGTGCAATGCCTCCAACTGCTGGAACCTAAACCAAGGTAGAACCTTGAAGCTACTATGGCACTCTTTTGGAAGCAAACCAATTCAGGCTATAGGCAAATATCTATCTCCTCATACTTCTCCATTAGAAAACTGTGGTTTTAGCTTTGCCAGAACTGGTAATATTGCATTTTTTAAGAACACTCACTCAGGAATAAGCAGTTCCGAGTCTTTGCAAAGATCCTGCCCTCTGGCTATATTCTCATGTGTGTTTCCTGGGTGAAGCCAAGAAACTCAAGTGTGTTTTCAGAGCTCCATCAGGTTCCCATCACCTCAGGCACGTACTTGAAACGCAAATGACTGTACTAGACATGATGTATTTAAAGAAGCCCATGCAGAGCTCAGAAAACAATTCAGCTACACCCAAGAGACCCGGCACCTCCTTCCTTACAAACCCGCTCCGATGCTTTTCATACCCACTATTTTACAGCACACCAGTGAGCCTTCTTCTAGGAAAATGTGGGAAAAGAACCAGATCTTGCTGCATCTTCACAGCATTCTGGCTTGATTCATGACATACTCTAGCAAGCCACACTGTAAACCAACTCCTTACTAAAACCCTGCTTCCAAACACATAAAACCTACTCCCTCTTCATATTCTGTTCCCTATTAATGCCATAACCTCCTATTGCCTTTCCCCGAGCTGAGAAAAGCAAGCTGGAGGCCAGTTATCCCATCGAGGCTTTTATTCTTTTTCACCTCTGTACCACTTCCTAAGGTGAACTCCACTGTTTTAGCCACTGAAATCCACTATAAGGAATTCTCTGCATGCTTGGAAAAAAAACCTGGAAGTGAAAACCACACAAAGATCTAAAACGTGTTTCAAAGCTAACAAGAAGGGTGTCAGCCTCTACTGCAGCAACACCACTAGCACACACGCTAAAGCAAATGATTAACACAATCAAGCGCAGCCTTCAAACTGTGATAAAACACAGCCATTTGGAAGCAGTACAATGGAAAACCAGCAAGCAAACAGCTACACTCAGCCTATCTCAACAAAGCCACCCAAAAAGCAGCAGGAGAACACACTAAACTAAATGCACACTTGCAGCATCTTGGGAAGCATCAGAGGAACCAACTCTACCCACCTTGTAAAGCTGCTCTGTTGGAGCCTTGCGCTGGCCACAGCTCCAACCAGGCACTGTGCAACTTCATTTTCAGGGTGCAGAAATGGTGACTTCTGCCTTTTTCTCCCCATTTGGGGACTTCCCCTCTAATTCTGCAAACCCCAATTGAAAATGGACATGAAAATCCTCTGGCCTCTCCGCACCATCTACTCTGTTAAGACAAAGGAAGCATGGTACCAGGAGAGGGCAAACCAAAGGACAACGTGGCCCTGGAACCCTGTTCTCAGGAGCAGCAGTGCTGAGGCTGGGTTAGGCACATTTACCTGACTGATGTGTGCTGATCTGCTGCAGTTCAAACAGGATTGACAATTTCTGTTCAAACCTTTCACGGTGCTGCCAAAAGCTGCACTTGGTTGAATTAAGTGGAACTTAAACTGCCTTTAAGATAGCACATACAGAGACAACATGTGGTTAGCACATCAAGTCAGCTACTGGTGCACATCAAAACAGTTCCTGGCTCCTCCTCCCTGTTTAAATGGATTGCTTTTTCCCAGGCAAAGGCAGGCACAAGGATGAGCACAGAGCACGCTGCAGCTGCTGCCAACAGCTGGAGCAGGAGCCGTCCCAGCTATGGGATTTTGGAACCAGGGGTTGTTTTAAGCTACACTGCACCAAAAGTTCACATCCCAGATTGGAAACAAAGCAAACCCCAAAATAAATTTCACTGTCTTCCTAATTAAAGGGATTCATTCCTTCAGGAAAGCAACATAACCACTGCTCTGGGGTTAAGAACCTATATTTAGCACTCGGTCCTTCCAACACTGTGACTGAGCCTGCACGAGCAGGCCAGAGCCCGACTGCACATGAAGCATCATTAAAAGCTCTATCTAGGAAGTAGGGTTTTCACATAACTTGATTTGAAATGCCACAGGACATGAAGAATCCCAGAATCCCAGACTGGTTTATGTTGGAAAGGACCTTACAGCTTATCCAGCTCCAATCACTTTCACAGGCAGGAATACCTTCCACTAGGGCAGATTGCTCCAAGCCCCTGTGTCCAACCTGGCATTGAAAGGTTTGGAAACCAGGGAAAAACCCAAGTATTTCCAATTTAACTGTCTTCATTTTGCTCTAAGAAACTGTGTTCCCAAAGGCATAGAATATGAACATTCCACCTCCTCAATGAGAGTTAAGTGCTGCAGTATTAACTGTGACCCAAAGCACTACTCAAAGGCATTGCCACCAACAAGCAGCTGGACTTTAAGGAAGCCAGGCCAGGCTGCTTTATAAAGCACTTTTGTGCCACAGGGCTAAATACACAACTCCAGACTGATGTGACAAGGGGGGTTTATTCAGTTTGCATTCAGTGCTCTTTCAAAGCTTCTAATATTTCAATAAGCAAGGGGAAAAAACCAACCAGATCTGAAATCACACTTGAGCATGTGTGAGCCAGTGCACTTAAATGGCAAACAGTGTCAGGTACTGCCACTGCTATCTTGGAGATGAGCTCTTCTAAGAAGCAATAAGCTTCTGCTTGAAACTTGGTCCCAAATGATGTTTGTAGCATTGGGGGTTCTGGACTAGAACTCTTTAAGGTCCCTTCCAACCCAAACTATCCTATGATTCTACAAACCACGTCGCAGATTTCTTTCTCCTCAAGAGCTCAAGTTATCTAGCTCCAAGATGAGTAAAGAAGTCTTCAGATTAAGCAGATGTGCTTATTATCCATGCATGCAGGAGAATAAAGGGACAGACCCTTGTGTCTGCTTGTAACTCTAAAAATGAGACCTTCCCAGCACTAAAATCCATCCATTCCACACAATCATAATGTTCTTCCATTCATGGATAAATAAAGTGTTTTATATCCTAAATACCACCAAGAAAACCAGCCAAGAAAACCCAACTCATCTCATAATAGGTGGCTTGGGTGATCTGCAACATCTGTAATACACATTTGCAGACCATTTAATACAAGGCAGAGTAACAGAGCATGTATCAGCTGGCTCAAATTAACACTTCACCTTTATCCCTTGCAGAAGTAGTTCCTTATGGGCTGAGAACCACCCATTACTCATGCCTCTGCTGACTCACAGAAATACTAATCAGCCTTCATAAGGTGGTGTCCAACCATGTCATGCAAATTCCTGCCAAGTTATAGAGAAAGGGAGGCCTCAGTTAACATGAACCATTTGACAAGATGTATCTGGGTATGTAACAGAATACCCACTATAAAACACAATCAGAATCAACAGTTCTAGGAGCTCGTGCTTATTGATGATAAAACACAGTTCCTCCAGTAAAGCGCACAGCAAAATAATAGAGGTTTCAGATAATCCAGACTGTCCAACTCATTTTCTATTTATTGAGACAATAAGATGTATATCTCATGGCAATTTGCTTCCTTTATCTGCCTCACTGCCAGCCTCCAGTGCAAGTGCATAACATTTACCTATTATTTGGGACTGCCCGGTTTACTGGGGCTGCAGGTTATCAGGGAACCTACTGGAGTAAGAACATCAACTCACACTGCCCTTTCCTCTGGTACCAGCTGTAGAAGCTATATATGGCTAAGAAACAGAGTGAAAAGGCACGTAGCCATTTTATGCAGGATTGTGATTTCAGAATTAAATGCTGAACACAAGCCTACTGGTTTTACTGAAGAACTGAACAATTTGGATCCATTTTCATTAAGTTCTGTTTCACTTTACTTGGGTCAAAGATGGATCAAGCCCTCACATCACTGCTGCCTCAACCTGCCAGAGATGCCTCCAGGCCCCATAAACGTTGCCTACAAGCTGGGCAGATGCTTCTTGTAAGGTGATTTTCCATCATTACAGCTTAAGTCCATGTTCAGCATCCCCTGTTCTACCCCATACATGATGTATACATAGCAGAAATTGTTGGCATCACAGTTCCCACGAGCTAAGCAAGATGTGTACAGACACGTTTATCACCTGCAACACTCTGAAGTGATTATCACCATTGAGAACTATGCTGAGGTTACACTGCGGGGAGGAAACCCCAAAACACCCACCCCACAGAGGCTGCCCTTCACAGGAGAGGTTTTATGGAGGCTCATGCACTGCCTGCAGAAACTAAACCAGTGAACTTATCCCTGGCCCAGCTAACAAGCAGGAGAACAGTCTTGGTTTTATAACCATCCCAACATACCCATATTCACAGCAAGCAGTAGCATCTCTGACTGCTCCACAGATCTGCCCAATCCACTTTCAAATAACTTCTTCCCCATTGGATATAATAGCCAAGAAAACCCCAAATCCAGCCCAACCAATCAGCAAGCAGCCACAGAGGTCTCTCAAGGAATTGCTTAATGTTCAATGGTTCTGTGATAAAGGCAGTGAAGAAGAAACCCATTACAGATTTTAGGCTGAAAATTGTGCCTCTGAATCAAACACCTACTCAAGATCACATCCACGTGAAAATCTCCGATCACTCTGCAAGTACTGTACATTGCAGCTTAAACATCTACTACTTGACTGTTCACAAGGTTTTGATCTGCTATTCGAGTAATCCCAAGCTTTACCTATGTAGATAGGTACCTATGTTCCACAAACCCTGTGCCTCCATCCTTCCCAACTACTCATCATAGAGTTATAGAACCCCAGCCTGATTTTGGTTGGAAGGGACCTTAAAGCTCATCCAGTTCCAATCCCCTGCCATTTCTCTAGTTAAAAGAGCACAAGGACACACGCACCCTATCACAACCTTGCACTTGATCTAAAAGCTACTGCTAATGGGAGAAGGCAAAGTACCACCACTCCTACTGCACTTGTCACATCAAACAGACAATGCCTTCAGAACTCATTTAGCTGTTACCTCAAAGTCTAAAGCATTGGAGAAACCTGATTGCTCATGAAGCTAAGAGAAATACGAGTGGGAGTTATCACAGAATACAACAAGCAAACACAAAAGAACATGAAAATGCCAGTTCTGTTGCTTACTCAACTGGACAACTCCCAAAGGATGCTACTTCCTTATAGCAGACAGGGAACCTGGATGGCTGGAGCCCATGAGCAGTTAACACAGCTACAGGAGGAAGCATTTTAATCTGGAGCTAAAGCAAGCTTGTGGAAGCTGAAAGGTGAATTCTGATTGCTTACTGGTCCCTAATGATCATTTTTGCACACACACACAATATGAATGATGATGAATTTCCAAAGGAACTGTTGGAAATCACAATGTAAAAACCAGAAAGCTGACATCACCCAATTCAAATTTGGGAAATCAATCAGATTAGGAATGACAAGATCGTCCTCATAAGCATTACGAGTTTCCAATACTTTGATGCAGACACTGTATTTGAAAGCTACTTGGGTATTTTAGCCCATCACACAGTACAAACCCACTGTAAGCAGTAAGGATTTTGAAGCTACCATTAAAGCATTTGCCAACTGGATCCTCCAAAGGTCAGTCATCTATCCCAAAACACGAACAAGACAACCAGTGGCATTATGGACAAACACTGACATTAAACATGCCGTAACACTGCAGCAAAGAGTCTGAATACCCATGCCAAAACTCACAGGGAGCCTGAGCCCCTCAAGCTATGTTAAAGCAGGCTCTTTATCAAAAGAGCAATGCTCAAATCTGAGCCGAGTTACTCCAAACCACAAAAATCCCCTACCTCCCCCTACATCAAATCAACACTCAAGGAGAAATGTGATGCCATTCTTTCAGGGCTCCTTCAGCACACCATGTTTTCTCCTTGCAGCAATTCCTAGGCCACTGAAGTTCTTTTCAGTCATTTCCAAACCATTTCCAGAAGTGATTTATAACATCAGGCACAAAAGCTACAAACAGCACAAGAGTCTATGGAAAACTTGGACTTAGTGTTTCATTTTTCCATGTATGCTGGCCTAAGAGGAATAGAACATGCTGCACACATCTGTGTAACTCCAGTCCAGTGCTTGAGATGTCACTAAGATCTCCTGTAGGCTCAGCAGAATTACACGGCAATTCCCAAAGGATATCCCAGGCTCAAATATTTCCTCATTCTATGAAATTAAACTGCTCAAAAAGCTGCTATGGCAATGACATGACAGACTCATTCCTGAAGATTCAGGTGCCCAGAAACACAAAAGACTTCAAAAGCGATGCTGTGATTCAAACTGCATTGAAACAAATTTGTCTCCACTTCATGTACTACTTTGGAGTGTCCCAGAGAGGCTCCTCGGAAGTGTTGCCGACATCTCTGATGGAAGCACTGAAAATTAAAACTAAACCCCCCCTCCAAAAGCAAGCAAAAAAGCCTCAACCCCACTTTGAGGCTCAAGGTTTTAAGCTCAAGTCATCTGCTGGAAAAAACAAACACATCAGAATGAAAAGGAAAACCAAAACCAAGAGCGTGCCAGCAGAGTGCTTATTTCAACAGCTAGGAGTTGTCACTGATGTTACTGGTTCCACAATCACATTTTCCTAGGTTTGGGCTCTTGGGTGCACAATGCACTAAGCAAACATGAAGAAGAAATGATGTTGGTAAAACTGACTGAAAGTGATTTCATAATGTGTAGTTTAACACAAGTGCTTTTATAACTCAACAATTCCATCCCTTCCAAGCCCAGGAGGACAGTGCACAGCCTGACTCCAAACTTGGATTGTAGAATCATGGAATGGTTTGTGTTGAAGGGAGCTTAAAGCTCATCCAGTTCCAACCCCTGGAGACCCCAGAGTCTATAGACTCTGTATATATATTCTTCACTATATATCTACACATTATATCATAGGTATAGGAGATCCTAAGGTCTTTTCAAACCCTAACTATTCTAAGATTCTATACATATTAAATGTATGATAATATATATGCAGAAATCCATTTTCCTTAATCTTAAGAGGAAAAATAATACTAATTTTACAGGTTTGCTGTGATTTCCATTCAGTTTTTACTGCCCATTTCTACAAGGAATCCTTCCAGCATCCTCCCCCAAGGCCTGACAGCATTCCCAGAGCTGCTTGTCATGCTGGTAAGCCCGTGGAGGACAAGGGACAGCACATGTAAACAGAAAAGGCCAGCAGTGTTTGTGATGACTGCAGTGACACATTCCTAGGATTATTCCGCAAGAAAGGAACTCGGATCAGATCCAAAGAGAAACAAACTTCTGAGTCTGAGGTTGAAGCACGTAATCCTGCTATAACAGATAGCGTGCATGGTGCAGAACCAGTGGTACCGGGAATTCTTTGTACTGGATGAATGTGCAAACCTTGTGTTTCTCTGGGTAACACAACTCGCTCCTGCAGGCAGAGAACAGTTAAATTCCTCCTTTATTCCCCCCCACTGCAGCAGTGAGTGGGCTGGCAAGGAGACTGCATGCAGATAGGGCTGGAAAAACCAATGCATAATGACAGGCAGTCCTACACATGCTTCAGAAGCCATTAGGAGAACACTTGCAGCCCAACCACACAAGCAGCAGAGTATTTTGGGACAGGATATTGGCTCTGAAGATGACTAGAACTCAAGGAAGACTGTATTCAAATGCTGTGCTTGTGGAAACAGGATTACACTCATAAGTCAGTAGCAGTATGTAGTAACCAGCTCCATCACTCACTACTAAAAGCAGTCAAGCCCCCAGTATCAAACTGGTTTCATCACCAGTACTTGCACACAAAATAGCTATTGTGCCTCCTTCATTCTTTATCTACACTATATATGGGCAACATTACATGGACTGCAGTTGATGTCTCAACCTGGGGGCCCTAAAAATACAAACTAGTATGCATGCTTGGATCACACTCGATTTCTTCTTTATTTGGGGATGGAAAGGGATTTGTTATCAGTCAATTCCTTACATACTTTGCAAGGGTAGAGGTTAAGGCAAGCTGTGACATGAGCATACTCTCTAAGTATATAGAAAAGGAGCTTTATCCCAACACCTCTTCTTACAGAAGGCATAGGGGGTTACTGCAGAAAACCTTGATGCACATCACCTATGCTTCTGCCCAAGCAACTTCCTGGACTGTCTCTGAAGAGCAACTTCCTTCACCATGCTTATTCCTTTTCCAAGTCCTCTGGGATAAAAGGATTCCTAGGGGAAAGCCCACAAAGTGTCCACACGCACATTAAGGACCTGCAGGGATTTCATAGTGAAGACTGACTGACACAGTGGACTTACATTAAATAAACACGTAAAACTGGAACTCCATAATCCATAAGGACAACAGAACCTCCATTTCAATGGGAGAAAGGCAAATATATAAGCATAGGAGGGGGTTAACACAGTATCACTTCGCAGTTATCTAGAGCAAAGCTGTAATTAACACAGCAACTAAATCCCACTTCATTCTTTTAAATGCAGGTTTCCATTCCCCCATCCAAAGTAATTCCAGAAAAGCCCTCTTTCCAGATGCTCCTGTGTACCACCTGGAGCCCTGGACAGTGAGTGACAACCACTCTTGTTGTGCAGATGTTCCAGTAGTTGTATGAAGTGCAGACAGATGTTGCAACACAAGACAGTCACATCACCTTGCTCATCAGCAGTATTACTTATTGCCTGCCACTAACAGGGATCAACAGCCAAGAGAAGGAATTGGGCTGGGAATGAATTTCTGCAGCACACAAGGGCTAATGACCAGAACTAACAGGCTTTCCAGCCTCCAGGTGAACACCAGCACCAGTTCCCCATTTCTTGCAGACCTTCAGACTTCACCCAGGAAGGACAAAAAGGTCCCTCCAAATCAATCACTGGTACTTCACTGCACACAAATCAAGACAGGGATGAAAACTGCCCATAGGCAGCCCTGGCAAAATCCATCCAACAGGAAGTTGTTGTTCCTTAAACTAAGAATCTAGTGCAGCTAGTAAGAACATTGGTACTACTCTTGCTGAGAAGACTCTGGCATCTACCCAGGAGGCCCTGGATTGGGAATGCTCCAAGTGCAAGAATCATCTACTGAAGCATCTATACATATCAAGGAGCATCTATTTGGAAGATGACCACTTCTGAAAGAGGTACCTACAGCTGAATAACAAAACCAGACCTGGTTTAATCCTGCTGTCCTTGAAGGTAAGGAAGCTGCAAGACTGGGTAGGGCATTTTGAGTTATGAACTCTTCTTACACAGACTGAGGGAACTAACAAAAGGATCTCCTCTTTATTTTAGCTTAACCAATAAAGTGTAACCTGGCAATCACAGCAGAAATACACAGAACTGAAGAGAAGGCAATGCAGCACAGCCACCTTACAACACAGAACACCAAGCTGTCCAGGACCTCTGCTGCCTGGACCACAGTTAAACCGGATGACACCGTGTGTCAAAGCAGAAACTCTCCAGTTTTAGAGCACCATTATATACCAGCAGCCATTGTGCTTTTATCTTAGAAGCACAGCTGAACGGAAGAACATGCACATTCCATGACAGCACATTGGTTTTTCTTCCTTAAATTGGGAATCTCTCAAAATGCTTTCCAGAAGAAGTTCTTCACTAATCAGTTCTGTTTACTGAAGATGGCAGTCAGAATAACAACAAGCCTTGAGATGACTGCAGTGCCCTGGGATCAGCCTCAACTTATCTTGAACTCTCCTCCCTGCTTCAGGTTAAAAATAGTCAGTTCAAAGGGCTGGAGGTCAACTGCATTAGCAGGTAATTCACTCACACAGGGAATACAGGAGGCTCTGCAGAGCTTCCACAGCCCCAAGGGGCCTGGCTGAAGACGGAAAGCAGGAGGTGATACTGAAAGCGGGTAACAACCTCAGCAACACTTCACTCTCAACATCAAGCAATCCAACCACAGGACTTTGCTTTTCACTCCCCACCCATTATGCTCACAAAACCAAGAGATAAGAAAGGGCAAGGAAAGGGAAGGATTCCCACAACCACGTTTTCAACACAGCTAAACATACAGTATTTCCATGCCTACAGTGCATACATACAGTAATCATCAAGCCTGCTTACCCATCTTACCACACAGTCATGGTGCCAAACATAGATCTCTTATCTGATCTCAACCTACTCTTTCCATAGCCTATCATTCCCACCTATCTTCAGAACAACTTCACCTTGAGTCACCCAGGAAGCTGGGCAGCTATCTGAACTGAAAATCAGGAATTTCACCAGAGAACTCCAGGTCCTTTCCCAGAAGACCCTGTCCCCACCTAACCCAGAATCTCAAGTTCATCTCTTCATTCACAACAACATTACCATCACAGGCAGCCTGTTCCAGTGCTCTGTCACCCTCAACGTATGGAAGTTCTTCCTCATGTTGAGGTGGAACTTGTAGTTTAGTTCATGGCCATTTCTCATCGTCCTGCTGCTGGGCACCACTGCAAAGAGTCTGGCACCATCCGCCTGGCACCCACCTTTGAGACACTGATCTGCACTGATGAGATCCCCTCTCAGTCTGCTCTCCTCCAGACTAAACAGGCCCAGCTCCTGCAATCTCTCCTCACACGAGAGATGCTCCAGACCCCTGAGCATCCCTGTGGCCTCCACTGGACCCTCTCCAGTAGCTTCTTGTCTTTCTTGTACTGAGGAGCCCAGCTCTGGACACAGTGCTCCAGATGTGGCCTCACCAGGGTCAGTAGAGGGGCAGCATCACTTCCCTCCACTGCTGCCACCCTCCTCCTGATGCATCCCATGGCACTTATCCCTCCTGGCTCAAGAGCACAATGGTGGCTCATGGTCACCTTGTCATCCACCAATACCCCCAGGTCCTTCCCAGCTGAAGGTCAGCCCCAGCCTGTGCTGGTACTTGGGGTTCTTCTTCCTCAGGGGCAGAACCCTGCACTTGCCCTTGTTGAACCTCATTAGGCTTTTCTCTACCCAATTCTCCAGCCTATGGAGGCCCTGCTCAATGGCAGCACAAGTTCAGGTGCATCACCTTCCCATCATCATCAGACTCGATGAGGGTGCACTCCAGCCCTTCATCCAGGTCACTGACAAGCTGAGTAAGACCAGACCCAGTACTGATCGCTGGTGAACACCACTGACTGCAGGCCTCCAGCTGGATACTACTCCAGCTTGTTGGGGTCTTGGTGTATCAGCCATGCACCCCAGTTTGATGTCATGTGTGCATTTGAAGAGGGTACCCCCTGCCCCATCATCCAGATCATTTATAAAGATGTTATTTATAAAGATGTATTAGGCAGAAGCTGTTCCCTGTGAGGGTGCCCAGAGAAGCTGTGGCTGCCCCATCCCTGGCAGTGTTCAAGGCCAGGTTGGACACAGGGGC